>PVKS010009182.1:0-64346 GCA_004027875.1 Aplodontia rufa | reverse complement strand
CTGGACTTCCTATGGTGAGAAGTTTCTTTTAAGATCTGCAGCCCATTTTTTGATTGGATTATTTGTGAGTTTGGTGTTTAGTTTCTTTAGTTCCTTGTATATTCTGGAGATTAGACCTCTGTCCGAGGTGTAGCAGGCAAAGATTATCTCCCATCTCTTGATGATACTGACTCGATCTTTAGCTGTGCAAAATTTTTTTAGTTTGATTGCATCCCATTCATTTATTTTTTACTTTACTGCTTGAGCAATGGGAGTTTTGTTGAGGAAGGCACTGCTGACTCCTATGTCCTGTAGTGTTACTCTACTTTCTTTTTCTAGTAGGTTTAAAGTTGTTGGTTAATATCCAGATCTTTGACCCGTTTTGTTTAATTTTTGTGCAGGGCGAAAGATAAGGATCCAGCTTCAGTTGCCTACATATGGCTGTCCATTTTGTCCAACACCATTTGTTGAACAGGCTATCTTTCTTCCACACTATGCTTTTGCTCCCTTTATCAAATATCAAATAGTTCAAGATATGGGGGTTTGTCTCAGGATCTTCTATTCTGTTCCACTGTTCTTCCTTCTGTTTTGATACCAATACCATGCTGTTTTTGCTACTACAGCTCTGTAGTATAATTTCAGGTCAGGGATTGAGATACCCCCCTACTTCTTCCTTCCTGTAGAGTAATGTTTTGGCTACTCTGGGTCTCCTGTTATTCCATATGAACTTGATGATTGCTTTTTCTATATCTGTAACAAATGCCATTGGTATCTTCGTGGGGATTGCATTAAATCTGTATAGGGCTTTGGGTAGAATGGCCACTTTTATTATATTGATTCTACCTAACCATGAGCATGGAATGTTTTTCCATCCACTCAGGTCTTCTGTAATTTCTTTTCTTAGTGTTTGATAGTTTTCTTTGTAGAGGTCCTTAATATCTTTGTAACTGTACTGCCAAAGTATTTCATTTTTTTTTTTGGAGGAGATGGTGAATGGGAGAGATTTCCTGATTTCTTCTTCTGTGGATTTGTTGCTGGAGTAAAGAAATGCTAGTGATTTGGTGGAGTTGATCTTGTAGCCAGCTACTTTGCTGAAAACACCTATAAGCTCTAGGAGTTTTCTGGACGATGTTATTGGGTCTTCTAGGTATAGAATCATTCATCAGCTAATATAGATAACTTAAATTCTTCTTTTCCTATACGAATACCTTTGATTTCTTTGTCTTGCCTGATAGTTCTGGCAAGGGTTTCAAGGACTATGTTGAACAAGAGTGGGGAAAGTGGACAGCCTTGTCTTGTTCCTGAATTTATATTTGTTCCTGAATTCAGTGGAAATGCTTTCAGGCATTCTCCATTGAGGATAAATATTGGCTATGGGTCTGTCGTAAATGGATCTGACATAGTTAAAGTATCTTCCCTTGATCCCTATCTTTTCCAAAGTTTTGAGCATAAAGTGGTGTTGAATTTTATCAAATGCTTTCTCTGCATCAATTGAGATGATTTTATGGTTTTTGTTTTTACTTCTGTTTACTTGGTGAATTACATTTATTGATTTGCATATGTTGAACCAGCCTTGTTTTCCTGGAATGAAGCCCACTTGATCATAATGTATTATTTTTTTAATATGATTTTGTATCCAATTAAATAAAATTTTATTAAGGATTTTTGCATCAATGTTCATCAGGGAAATTGGTCTGTAGTTTTCTTTCCTTGACCTATCTTTGTTGGGCTTTGGAATCAATGTAATATTTGCTTCATAAAAAGTGTTTGGGGTGATTCCACTCTATCAATTTCCTGGAAGAGCTTGTAGAGGATCGATGTGAGTTCTTCTATGAAGGCTTGGTAGAATTCTGCCGTATATTCATCTGGACCTGGGCTTTTCTTTTTTGGGAGACCTTTGATTGCTGCTTAAATTTCACTTTCTGTGATAGGTTGGTTTAGATTTTCAGTGTCCTCCTGTGTTAAAGAGGGAATGTTGAGTGTGTCCAAGAACCTGTCCATATGCTCCAGGTTATCAAACTTTGCAGAGTATAAATTTTCAAAACAGGTTCTGATTATCTTCTGAATATTTGATGATTCTGTGGTGATATCCCCATTTTCATCTTTGATTTTGTTGATTTGCTTCATTTTGTTCATCCTTTTGGTGTGGTTGGCAAGGGGTCTGTCAATTTTGTATATTTTTTTAATGAACCAATTCTTAGTTTTGTTAATAGTTTGTATAGTTTTTTTGTTCTCAATTTCGTTGATTTCAGCTCTGATTTTGGTAATTTCCTGTCTTCTGTTAGATTTAGGGTTGGACTGTTCCTCCTTTTGTAGTCCTTTGAGGTGAAGCATAAGGCTATTAATCTGATCTCTTTCTAGATTTTTGATGTGTGCACTCAGTGCTATAAATTTACCTCTTAAGAATGCCTTCATACTGTGCCAGAGGATTCAGTATGTTGTTTCCTCATTCTCATTCAATTCCAAGAACTTCTTATCTCTGCTCTCATTTCCTCTTTTACCCATCCTTCATTTAAGAGGTAATAATTCAATTTCCAAGTATTTGAGTAGTTTCTGTTGTTTCTCTTGTTGTTGATTGCTAAGATCATAGCATTATGATCTGACAGAATACATAGGATTATATTCACTTTTTTATATTTGTTAAGATTATCCCAGTTAACTATGATGTGGTCTATTTTAGAGAAGGATCCATGAGCCGCTGAGAAGAAGGTAAATTCCGCTGTCTCAGGATGAAATATTCTGTGGATGTCTGTTAAGCCCAATTGATTGATAGAGTTGTTCAAGTTGGAGATGTCTTTATTTCTTTTTTGTTTTGATGATCTGCTAGAGTTCATAGTGGTGTGTTGAAGTCTCCCAGAATTATTGTGTTGAGATCAATGAGGCGATTAATGTCGTTAAGTATTTTTTCCATATATTTGGGGGGGTTGTAATTGGGGGCATAAAAGTTAATTATCATTATATCTTCTTGACGGATTGCCCATTTTAGTATGATAAAGTGACACTCTTTGTCCTTTCTGACTAGTTTTAGTTGAAAATTGATTTTATCAGAAATTAGAATCGCCACACAAGCTTGTTTTTTTGGCCTCAGGCCATATAGACATTTTGCCATCCTTTCACTTTCAGCCTGTGTGTGTTTTTGAGTGTCAAATGTGTCTCTTGCAGGCAACATAATGTTGGATTTTGTTTTTTGTTCCTGGGGGCCAGTTTGTGTCTTTTAATTGGGGCATTGAGACCATTCACATTCAAAGTTAAAATAGATATGGGAGGCTGAGTCTCTGACTTTGTATCAATTACAGAGCTTTGAGTCATCTTGGAAGTCTGTTTGTGTATAATATGATTATTGACTCGCCCTTGTTTAAGGATTTAGGATATCATTGGCATTTTCTTCTGAGTGGAGAACATCCTTGAGGATGTTTTGTAGTGCATGATTTGCGTTCATTTATCTTGCTAGCTTGAGTTTATCGTTGAAGTATTTAATTTCCCCTTCACATTTGAAGCTGAGTTTTGCAGGGTATATTATCTTTGGGTGGAAGTTGTTATTTTTAACACTTGAAAGATATTGTTCCAAGCTATTCTGGCCTTCATTGTTTGTTCTGAAAAATCCATATTGATCCGAATTGGTTTGCCTCTGAATGTTATTTGGGGCTTTTCTCCAGCAGCTTTTCAAATTTTCTCTTTAATTTCTCTGTTATTCATTTTGTATATGATATGTGTTGGTGAGTTTCTCAATTGATTAGGTCTATTTGGTTTTCTATAACCATCTTGAATGTGATATTCTGGATCAATAGTAAAATGAGGGAAGTTCTCATGTTTCACTTAAAAGGTTCTTGAAACCTCTTGTTTGCTGTTCAGAGTTTTCCTCCAGGCCAATGTTTCTCAGATTACTACACCTCATCTCATCAAATACTACTTGGAAGTTCTGATTATGTAATATAAGCTGTTTACCTTGTTTATCTTCTTTGAATTCTACATTGTTTAGCCTATCCTCATTGTCTGATACTTGTTCTTCAAGACCTGAAGTTCTATTTTCAGTGGAGTCTACTCTGGTGTTGGTATCTTCCAGTGAAGATTTGAATTGGTTAATTGTTTTTTTCAATCCTGATAGCTCTGCTACATCTCTTTTCAGAATTTCTATTTCTTTGTATAGCTGGTCTTTCATCTCATGGAATTGTTCCCTTATTTTCCTGTAGAAGTTGTCTCTCATCTCTTGAAATTGTTCTCTGAACTCTTTCCTTATTTCATCTCTCAACTCTTTGATTGCATTACTAATCATAGTGTTGATACAATGTCTTTGGTTTTCGTCTAAGGCTCCAGCTATGGAGTCCTTGGGTGGAGAGCTGTGGGGTGGAGGAGAGGAGTTATTTCTCCTTTTCCTCATTTTCTGAGTCAGAGAGCGTGTCTTGTACTTCAAGCTTTTTACTCTTGGTGGACTAATTGGAGCTTCTTATGGCTTTGCTTCATTGTGATGGGTTTCTTTAAGAGCACTCTCACAATATATTATGATAGCACACCAGTAACCGTTTTGAAGCATGTTTATTTCTTAAGATAGTATGGTCTCTTGTGGAAAATTGAAGATAAACTGGGATTTTTCCCAAACAGACCTGGAGCCACAGGAAATGCTGCCTCCCTTCAGGTCGCCATCTTCCCCCAGAGTCTATTGTTATTGTTTATGATGCTGTTGTTATTTAAAGGTGATCCAACTAGAACAAAAACAATTAGTAATTGTATACATGCCTCACAACTAGTGAATGATGGAGCCAGAATTTAACTCCAGAGACTATAAATTAAATCCCTTTACACTCAATAGGTATTATTAAACTTAGTTCATATGACCTAGTCATAGCCCATCAGGAACAAATAGTGTGGTTGCTGCTCACTAAGGAAGGACAGTAAGCAAGAAGTCAGCAAAGCCCAACTCAGTCAGCAAATAGTCAGGTCTCAGTCACCTGTCAGTCATTGGACATCAGAACTGCTGTTCCTTTGCTCATATGGTGGGAATATTAAAATTGAGTTCTGGACTCCAGAAATTTCCATACCAAATACATGAACTATAAAAGCTCAAGTACAAAGGAATGAAATAGGTGTCAAATTTTCTACCCAGGAATGGGGTAAGCTACTCTAGTAGCAAGGATAGCTTTGTAGTGAGTTCACAAATTCAGGACAGATTTGAGCCCTTTTCCCTCATTTCAGAATTTTTCCTTTGGACATGGCGGATATGAGACTGTGGTTGTGAGGAAGGGAAGGCTGAAAACACTATAAGCAAAACCATTTGATGTTCTATGTAGAGATTTTCCACAAGTCATATCAGACCTACAAGCGTTTGGACCCTTCTGAGGAAAGAGTCATAAGTCATTCTTCCACATGTACTGGCCTTCGAGGTGACTTTGGGAAAGTTGCAACAGTGTTGCCTCTCCCAGTTTCCATAAATGTAAACTGATGGGACTAGATGTATGTGTCTCCCACAAGTCCTTCAGAGATTAAATGGATAAACAATTTGAAGTACAAAGTGTCTGCATATAGAAAGTTCTGTAAGTGCTATCTATTATCACAAGCGTCACAAAATGAGTATCAGCTTGCTTACTTCCTCCAATTTTTGTATGCAAAGATAAGTCAAACACTCTATACAAATGGAAAATGAAAATAGAAATAATCATTTATTCTCCAGAGAGAAAGTAACTTGTAAGTCTGGTAAACAGTCATAATTCTTATTGCTATTACTATGGACTGATTTTGATAGAAGGACATTGAAATGCAAAATTCCAATTCCTTGAGGAAGCTGATAAACACTCACCCTGCTCAGCTATCTGTAAAATGAAGCAAACACTGGGTTAAATATCTTTCTTCGATTTATTACTTCTGACATTTTCAAAAAAGCTCCACTAAAATGACACTGAGGACAATAGCATCTTTCACAAAAATTTCAGTGTAAGAGAGAATAACTAATAATTATCCATATCTTCTGCAAAAAAAGAAAAAAGAAAACCATCACCTCAGAGTAATCTTAAGAAAAAAATTCACAGAACTGCATATATTTCCCATTTCTCAGGCAAGTTTTCCAAAGACTGTGAAACTAAAGTAAAATATTGTTAATCTCCAAAATGTTTGTACATTATTTTTTACTTTAGTATTTAAAAGTTTTGACTAAGTTTGTTGCTTCTTTCCCCAAACAAATAAATAAATATCAAGCTGTACGAAAAATCCTCAGGTGTAAACTTCTAAATAACTGCATACAAATATAAAGAAACAAGAAAAATTAGATGAAGAGACATCAAAGTTTGAAAATTCAGATTTTATGTCCATTTGATAAAATAGAAACATGAATACATGCAAGAAATTAAGAACTATTGATTCTTTTTTTTTTTAAGCATTCAGTACCCTTTCTATGTGCTTACCTCTCTTGATTAGGCAGAAAAACAGATCTCAAAGATGTAAGCAATCTTACCCTTAGAATTTGTGAAAAATTTATGCTACATGGGAGTTTACATTATCTGTGAATTTACACTACAGTGAGTTTGCATTCTGGTTAATTTAAAACTCTTGCGATCACCCTAGATAATCCGGTTAGGTCCAGTATAATCACAGCAACCCCTTTTTTTTTATTAGATGGATATAGAGATACAATTGAGGGGGAAACATTATCAAACATTCAAAAGCCAATGTATATATACTTAGTTATCCAGGGCTAATGCCAAATCATGGATGCCCAGCTTGGGTTTCCCCTGCTACTGTTTCCCCCAGAAGAACTCCTGAGTTAAATGGGTATCTTGTGGAGGAATGACATCGCTGTCTGAGATGGTTCCCCCATGTTCCCACTTCCAGTCTCCTCCCCCTCCCCATTCCCCTCCCTACGCCTCCAAGTATCCTAGGGAGCCATCCCCCTATTGCGTTGAGAATCATACAATTTGAAGTTATTGTTAGCTTAGCCATCTAACATACGGCTTCCCCACATATTCTAGCTTCCACAAATGAGTGATACCATTTGGCCCTTGAGTCTCTGAGATTGGGATACTTCACTGAGCATAATTCTTTCCATCTCTATCCATTTGGCTGCAAAAGCCATAGTATCGTCTTCTGTAATGGCCACTCCTGGGTATTTTCCCAAAAGAGTTAGAATCAGCATATTATAGTGATGTGGCTTCATCAATGTTTATAGCAGCACAGCAACCCTTTTAAAAGACGGAGTCAGAGCAGAGGAGATGCAACAGCAATGGAGGCAGAGGCCTGAGTGATATAACTCTGGGAACAGGCCGAGGAACAGAACATAGGCATCCTCTAGAAGTGAGAAAGGAGGTGGTTTGTCCTTATACCCTCCTGAAGGAAATATATAGACTGTACTTTGATTTTACCCACTGATACTTTAGCCTAAAGAATGGTATGTAGATGCATGCTTCTGAAGTCACCAAGTTTGTAGTAATCTGTTACAGCAGCAAGAGGAAACTAATATATTCCTCACTGACATAAGTCACGTTCACTGGGTCCAGGTAGTATGAAGGGACAAGATTTGAATATATGGGATTATGAGGTAAATCGAATATTTTATTTTTTATTTCAAATTGTGAGCTGTAAACAAAACATGCTGTTATAGTGATACAATTATAGTGTCAACAGAAAGGCTGCTTGATTCTGAATAGAATGAACGAGATAATTTGAGATGAATAGACATGAAATATGGATATGAAAACTTAGTCTCTGTTGAACTGAAGATTTCTACAGAATATAATGCTATCAGTATAAAATTAGTTCTAAAGTTTAATATGAAAAAACTGAACTTTTTATGTTGAACATTAGTTATCAATTATAACATTAAAATTTTCACACAAAAAAAATCCTAATAAATGAGGATTTCCTTTTTATGCTGACAAGAATGTAAGGTAGTGAAATATTATTGCCTGTTTGTATTATTGTTGCCACATGCTGAAATAAAACAGGAGAAAAGTACTTTTGATTGTATTATCTGTCCAAATGATAACTGACCACTTTGTCTTTATTTTAAATAACATCTTCATACAAATTTCTAAAGCCTATATTTATTACCAGCATCTCAGGAAGAATGCCTTCAAGTCAGTGAGGATGGTTTACTGAACACTAAGTATCTTCGAAAAAAATCAGTTTTTGACTTGTAGTGTGACTGTAACACTCTATATATTTGGCAACATGCTGATTCATATTCAGGTGAGATCAATGCAGATACTTGGCAAATTAAACTGGATCATCAATTTGAGTCATTGCATAATTTCTTCACAGATATATCTGCTCAGTTCACAGACCATTGACTTGAAGATAGTATGCCATTTGAGGCACTGATAAAAACTATGATCTGGGCAACAAAGATACATGTGATAAATGAAAAAACAAGGAAAAATAAATTTGCCTGTGGAAAAGAGGAAAATGTAGAGAAATCAGAGCTGTATATTAAGATTGATCAGATGCTGGCTGTAATTTTAGGGTTAAGGTCTGATCTAAAAGCCTTTGGACTGAGACCTATTATATGTTCTACTCTTTCTGGTAACTATAGACTCAGAGAGAAAATGTGATTCTATAGCATCATCCCCATTCCAGTGAACTCAAACTGAGATAAAAAGGTGCTTTGACTAGTCCTTTTGCTGTCTTATTTCTCTGTGGTAGAATTGTAATTTGAGATATGTTTTCTATCTTCAGACCACTATAGAAGTATCAGAAGCTAAGAGACAGTTCCAAGTATCCTACTCATTTCCTCTGTCTTGAGAAGAGGATAAAAATCCTCAGTATCATACTCCCTGATGATACAATGATAATATTTATCTGTGGTACAGATATGTATCAATCAGTGATGCACATAACTACAAGTTTTAGAAGTAAGCACTGTCTTTTTTGTTAAACTTCTTCTGTAACAGGAAAAAGCCTTTAAACTTATAACTCAGACTTCAGTTTTAATTTTTAACCACACACCCATAGCCATGTCTGCTGTCTATAATAAATTACAAGGGTGTTTCTGAAATCTTCACCCATTCATATTGTGCTACGGAAATGATAAAGCTCAATGGCCCTTGGTGAAAATAAAAATCATGCGTACACATACACATGAGACACCAAAAATGTCATGAGTTTCCTAATTCTACAACTTCTTTTCTCACAATTTGGCTGTTTTCACTAATAAACTATGTTAAGAGGCATCCCCAAATATTTTGTCAAAAGAATTAAATTTGTAAATATAGGTACTTTGCAGTTTAAGCAGGATTATTATGGGTTAGAAATTCAGACTGTTGAAATGTACAATAATTGGAAATATTCTATGAACTGATCTGCAACTTCTAATTTGTATAACCCAAATCTTTATATGCTTAATACTGTTAATTAGTAACATGACTTAGTTTTTTCTTAAATGACTCTCCATATACATTTGAGAATACTAAATTTCAAAAGCTACATAACTATTTGACTTGCATTGAGAAAGCTTATTACACTGCAGTGGTCTTCATATTTTAATATTCTGAAGTCTAAGAAGGAGTTAGATACATGTACAAAAAAATTAGTAAATTATTTGCATGGTATTTATCATGTTTTTTATTTATTCCAATATACTTATGCAAAAATTTGGTAGGAAAATATATGCTTTTCCTGTAGATATATGAAAGATGCAATTTTATACATAAGCACAAGAGACCAAAAGAAGGATTCAAGTTCAAGATTCTCTGAATTCATTAGATTGTTGAGGTAAACACGTTGATGTAGCTCATTAAAAGGAAAGTAGAGTGGATCATTAAAATCCTTCCAAAATTTATCCATTTATAGACAAATCCATCTGTACTGACAGTCATTCAGCTACATGTTTTTCCATCAACATGTGTAAATGTAGCAAGATTTAAATTGTTTCTCTACAATGAAAACACAATTTTGTTCTGATTGTACATTATACTCTGAAATTTTCTGTTTGGTCTTTTGAGTAGTAATTGGCATTCATCTCTCATATGTTGTTATATTATGTGCCTTTCTCCCTGTGCATTGAATTTGGCTATGAAAAATACAATATTAGAATCCAATATTCATACTTTTAGACAATAAACTTGGAGGCATATTAATTTGCTTTTAAAATATGTCTCTGTATCTTGACCTAATCTTTTATTCTTATTACCTCAAGAGTTATTACAGGGTTTGGAGCAGTTGCTAAGTGTTTATAGCACTTGCCTGGCATGCGGGAGGAAACAGGTTCAAACCCCAGCACCTCGTACGCAACAAAATTTTGGAGCAACAGAAGTCACACGAAAAACTAAAATTGATTCTCTCTTTCTTTCTCTCTTCACTGTCCTCTCTCTTAAAAAAATGATTATTACAAAAGGTTTCCTGAAACTTCATTAAGGAATATGTATATTTAAAAAACATCGTTAATATGGGCATGTAAAGAAGAATATAAGGACATAAAAAGGTCAGGTGCTACACTAAGCTAGGAAAAGAAATAGAATAGAATCTTTATCTTTAGGAGCTGTTATGATTTGCCTACAAGACCATTTTCTCCTTGCCCAGATAGTGTAACTCAGCACTGTAAATCTTCCAGCTTTTGCAAGTAGATTAGGATCAACAAACTTAAAAAAAGTATGTACTTGACTGCATTACAGATAGGAAATACAGAATACAACAACTTAGTACTAATAAAAATAGCCAAATTGTCAAATAAAATGTGTTATAAATAATATGCATTTTGAAAAGGAAACTATTTTTTTCAAGATTTTAATGATCTTATGCATGTAAAAATTGAAAAGACAATAGACAATGTTAAATGGATAGATGTACAGACACACTGGTGACAAAAATACATACAATGATGAGAAGCTAGGAAGCTGATAATCAGAGATTATCAACTAATCTAGAAAAACATTATTAAGTAACACTTGATTAGAACTTAAACTTTATATATGGAAAAGGTATTGGGCAATCAAAATTTAATAGTGTCTCTTTCATGAGCTAAAAACTTTATATTTGTACAGTTGAATTATGCCATACAATACTTACCCTAATTAACCATAAGTTCCTGGAAACAAATTATGAGTCCAATTTCTTTTTATATTATTTTTTAGCACTGAGACTATTGCCTTCCAGAACAAGAGACATAAGATCGTGATTACTGGTTGAATGGATAAATGAATGAATGAAGTCCAGCAGGAATATTTTCAGTCACTCATAATTATCTAAATCATGAGATCATCATGGAATCTATATATTCAACTATCTAGCTAACATTACCTTGTAAATATATTTTCAAGATATATCTGATGGTACCTGCATAACAAAAAACACTTATTTCTCTCCTAGTGATATAATAATGCTAGGAGTGTGAGTCTAAATTTGAATTAATGACCTGAAAGTTGTGGAAATTAGATAAGATATTTATTCTCTCAGATTTTCAGTTCTGGTGCTGGTAAAGTAGAAATGAATATAATAAAACTAACTTCATAAGCTAATATAAAAATTAAATGAGAGTCACCAAGTCCACTACTTAGCACAGTGCCTAGCTCATATTAGATACATAAGAAACAGTAGTGATTATGGTTTTCATGTGATTTCTTATCCTCTTTTAAAAACCTTTCAAAACTGGTCCAGAAAATAAATTCATGACCTTGGAAATGTGTTAAGATATTTTAGAAAATAATATTGCGAGATAACAATAAGCTGGACAGGTTGGTCAATATTATATTTATTCAAGCTATCATGTAATGAAAACAATGGGAGCTGCCAATAAGAACTCAAGCAAAGGTTCAGAAATAATTGTTCTGAATTGTTTACAGTTTTACACTTTCCTTTTATATACTTCTTTAAAAATACAAACCAAAAGAGACAAAAATAAATAATACTTTGTTTTCTTGCAATTACATAATGGCCCCATATAGAAAATCTGCTAAACATTGCACAAGTTGAATCCGATAGACTAAGGAAAATTCCTATGTCCTAAGCTATGGACACTTAATGAGATACCATCAACATGATTTGGGGGACTATCATCACAGATTGAATCTTCTGTGTTTTAAAATGTTAAAATTCTCCAATATCTGAATTTATAGAAGGATAAATATTGCATTGATGTATATAATGAATAATTAACATATATGAAACATATTTACAAATCTTAATAAATTTAATATGTCTCCCAAAGAATTTGACAGGATCATTAGAGAAAATGAAATAAACAACATTATGGAAGAGTTGAATACAATACATTATCCATTGAGTATTTTCTAGCATTCATTAAATTCTGGAAAAGCTCAATAACTTGCAAAATTGCTCAGGGCTCTGGCTCCATTCCTTTACTACAATAGGCAAAAATACAGAAGAATAATCTGATCATCAGAATTCACAAGTACTGGTAAGGATGTGTGGAAAAGGGAACACTTGCATACTGTTGGTGGGAATGTAAATTAGTGCAGTCATAAGAGAAAACTGTAGGGAGGTTCCTGAAAAAATTATAAGTAGATAACATATGATCCAGCAATCCCAAAACTGATTTTATATTTAAATGAAACAAAACAAAACTCAGTTTGTCAAATGGGCATCTCTGCTCCCATTTCTATTGTAGTACTATGAACAATAGCTCAGAAACAGAAATAATTTATTTGTCCATCAACCGAAGAATGGATAAAGAAAATATGGTATACACACAAAATGAAATACTATTCAACCATCAAAAGTTTGAAATATTATCACTGTGACAATAAATGGAACTAGAGATCATTATGTTAACTGAAACAAGCCATGCACAAAAATAAAAGCTTCACATGATCTCACTCCTATGTGGAATCTGGAAGTTAATCTCATAGAAAGTTGGGAGTAGAATAACAGTTGCCAGAGGCTGAAAGAGTACTGGGGACAGAAGATTGAAGGAAGACTGGTCAAAGGGTACTGTCCTGGTTTATATATGAGTTGTTCACCCAAAACTCACACTTTTAGAGGTGAAATGATTATATTATGAAAAGTATAATGCAATCGGTGGATTAGTCCACTGATAGGAATTAACTAGGTGGTAACTATATGCAAAGAAGGTATGACTGGAGGAAGGAAGTCACATGAGGTGTGCTTTTGCAGTGTACATTTTGTCCCTGTGAGTGGAGCTCTCATTTCCTGGATGACACGTCCTGCTTCCCTCCACCATGTCCACCTGCCATGATATTCAGTCTTGCCTTGGAACCAAAGCCCTGGAGTCACCCAACTATATACTGAACCTCTAAAACCATGAGTCAAAGCAAACTTTCCTCCTCTATACTGTTCTTGACAGATTTTTTGATCACAGCAGCTAAAGGTAACTAAAAAGGTACAAAGTTACTGTTAGAAAGAAGTAAGAAATTCTGGTGTGCAATTGCACAGTAAGATGGATATAAACAAAAATAGTTTACTGTACGTTCCAAAAATGTCAGAAAAAAGTATTGTAAAAGTTTTGATCATAAATCATAAATGAGCAGAGAGATGTGTTTAAACTGATTTAACAAACATGTGTGGCCTTATTGTTATGTACAAGTTTTATGTTTTAATGTATCAGTTTTTATATATTTAATTTAAATTTCAAAAATAACCAACAGAATTTCAATAAGTTTTTGGACTAAGATAGACAAAAATGAGTGAAATTATAGATTATTTTTAAAGCATAAAAATGAGAATGTTTAACATTAAACTTGCAAAATAAAAATAAAATTTTATAAGTATCAAAGTCGTATATAACACTTTTATAAAACTAAAAATGTAAATATTTAGGAAAATGGCAGCAACTCATAATTATATAAAACTGAATTAGGGGAACAAATAAAGTATGGATGTATGAATCTACATAAAGGAGTTAAGAGCATTGAAAAGAAAAATATAAAAATTATTGACCCCTTAAATTACATATAACATGATTAAAGTTTATACCATATTTATATGCATAAATAAAACATTTTTAAGATGACCAAACACAGAAGAGGTAAATAGAATTGAACCTTTTGGTTCTTGCATGTTTTAAGAATCAATAAGAATATTAAATTACAAAGGATGACAATAAACCCAAAAAGCTTATTACACATTGTAAGTTACGGTAAAAAATATTGTATAGATATGGTACAACCAAAAATAAATTGAGGGAAAAAATAATCCAAATGCTTGATTAATACAAAAAGGGAAAGAAATAAAATACTGAGACTGTCAAACTAGCTAAGAGCACTCCAAAACAGAAAAGGATGCAGTTTACAAGAGATACAGTATAAATACAAACACACAAGGTTAAATGCAAATGAATAAGGAAAATACATCATAAATTTCATACAAAGAATCTGGTGAAACAAAGTGTAAGAAAAAATATTTTGAAAGAGGAGTATTTAATATTTCAAGAAAGGTCAATTCATCTGATGACAAAGCATTTAAAAGCACTTGCATAAAATATGATACAGAAACTAATAAAACTAAAGGATAAAGATAAATCTCCAATTATTGCTACAGATTTTAACTCACATTTCTTGCGAAATGATGAAAAACCAGGTTAAAAATCATAATTGAATATTTTTGAATGACATACTAATTTATTCATATGGAATAGTGACAAAACTATACAACAATTAACTTATCTATTTTAAAAATGTTGAATATTTACCAAAATCAATTATATAATGAGTAATGAAACCATATCTCAAAAATTTTACTGCTGCATTATAGTTGCACATAAAAGTGTGATTCATTGTGATATGTTCATGGATGCATATAACATAACTTGATCAATTTCATTCCCATGTATCTCTGCTTTCCCTCTTCAATTTTCCGAAATCCCTTCCTTTACTGGTCTCCTATTTTCATGTGATTGTTTTTCTTTTTTCTCTCTAGCTTCCAAATATGAAAGAAAAGATTTGACTCTTAACTTTCTGGGTCTGACTTATTTCACTTAACATGACATTCTTCAGTTCCCTCCATTTTCCTTCAAAAGACATAATTTCATACTTCTTTAACACTGAATAAAACTCTTATTAATAGTGTATATGTACCACATTTTCTTTATTCTTTTGCATGTGGACAGACACCTAAGATGGTTCCATAATTTAGCTATTATGAATTGCACTGTTATAAACATACGCATGCATGTATTGCTGTAGAGTGCTAACTTCAGCTCTTTTTGATATATACCAAGAAGGGGTACAACCGGGTTCCATTCATATTCTTTGGATTAAGTGCCATACTTATTTCCAGTGATTCCATCAATTTCTAATCACACTAATCCCACCAAAAATGCATAAATGTTACTTTCTGCCTCATTCTCATTAACATTTATTAAATGTTGTATTCCTGATGACTGCTATTCTGCATAGATTCAAATGAATTTTCAGTGTAGTTTTAATTAACACTTTGCTGATTCCTAGAAATGCTAACATTTTCATTTATTTGTGAACATTTGAATTTCCTGGAAAATGTCTGTTTAATACTTTTGCTTATTTATTGATTGGGATATTATTACTATAATCAATATGTTTATTATTATTGTTTTCACGGTGGTATTTTTGAATTTTTTATATGTTTTAAATATTAAGCCTTTGTAAGAAGTGTAACAGCAGAGACTTTTTTTCTAAATTTTAGGCTCTTTTTTCATCCTTTTAATTGTTTCTTTAGCTGTGCAGAAGCTTTTTTAATTTGATGCCATCCCATTTATTAAATCTTGGTATTATTTCCTGAGTCTTATGATCCCTATGAACAAAGTTCCTGGCTTTGCTTATATGTTGTACTGGGACCCCTATGTAGTCTTCTAGTGGTTACAAGCTTTCTTTTCTGCTTCCTCAGCCTTTGACCCATTTTGACTTGACACAATGTGAGAAATAGGGATCTAGTTTCATTCTTGTATCTATGGATATCATGTTTTCTCAGTACCATTTCCTAAAGAGACAAATGTGACCTATCATCTTACTCTTGAGGATTTTATAATTCCATTTTTATTTTGCGTATCTGTAATTTTAATTATAATGTGTCCTGGAGAGGAGCTTTTCTGATGTTTATTTTGGGTTCTAAATGCCTCCTACATTTGGATAACCATCTCATTTCCATGGCTTGGAAATATTTCTCCTACTATTTAACCAAATAGGCTATCAATGCCATTTCTATATCTCTATTCCTTCCTTCATGTCAATGATTTTTAAGTTAGGTTTCCTAACATTGTGTCAGGGTTCTGATCATGGTTCCTGATTTATTTGTTTATTTTTGTTGCCTGAGTGTCCAAGATCTTTTACCTTGCCGTCAGGGCCTGAAATTGTATTTCACATGATCTAATCTATTACTGAGACTTTCAAATGGGGTTTTTTAATTTGATTGATGAGTTTTTCATATCCAGGACTTCCATTGGCTCTTTTTCAGAATCTCTTATCTCTTAAATGAAATGGATCTTTCAAATACTGCTTTTCCCCCCATGGTTCATTGCTTACCTCTTTTAGGGTTGGGAATGTGGATCAGTGGTAAAATGCTTGCTCGGCATGCATGAAACCCAGGTTCAATCTCCAGGACCACATAGCAAATAAACAAAAATGTTTATTTTAGTTTGTTTATCATTTCAGCAATTAACTTGCTGAATTCTTTATCTAGCATTTCTCCAATTTCAGTAGAATCAGTTATTGTAGTGTTACAAATTTTGGTGGAGTCTTACTACCTTTTCCTCTTGTGTTGCCTGTACTTCAATGTTGATTTTTGTGCATTTGCTGGAATGATTTTATCTTCACAATAAGGAACATTAATGAACTGCTTTCTCAATATGTGGCCTGGGCTGGCCAAATATGTGTGTTGATATTTCCAATCAACATGATCATGTTGCAGTATTCACTTTGAGAGAAGACAATAATCACAAGCAGCTATGGCCACTTGAGAACAAAGCTATATACTAATAAACCTTAAAAATTTTATGGAAAAATGTCTTGTTGAAAATATTCTTTACAACTGCACTTTAACTGGAAAATGGGAATAATGCTCTAGAAGATTTAAAAATTAATTATTAGATACCAAGACACAGGACCCTGCTGGAACTGACTGACCCAGCTGCTGGGCATAGATGCAGGCCTCAGATTTGGAGCCTGCAGGCATGAGGCAGCCATCCATGTCCAGGATCCCTACCACCACTAGTCCCGACCCACTCAGCCTCTGTACATGTAGCTGACAAGCTAAAGCCCATACTTGACAGGAGAAGATATATTTGGCCCGTATTCACTACCAAGGATCCCATGTCCCACCATGGCATGCAGAAGGCCCATCCTGGCCCAATACAAGACCCTAGAACCTAGAAACATACACCAGATGCTGCACTTCTACAATCAAGTAGGGTACCCCACACCCCTAGCAGATTCCAGATCAACACCTGGAGCATAGATTCATAAGGGAAATTAAATTCAGAGATCCAGAAGAAGATTATAAAAAAAACAGGAATCAAAATAGAAAAGAGTTCACCTCAAGCCCACAAGTCCCCAAACAAAGAACACAAGGACAGAAAGTGGGATGAAAAACTAGAAATAATTATCAATGACCTGATTACTAAAAAGAAAATGAATGGAAAGAAGATTTAATGAAGGGACTGAATTGAAAAATCAAGAGATGAAAAACACTATTATGAAGGTAAAAGAAACACTAAAAAAGGAAGTAATGGAGCTACAACTTCAGTTAATCACATCAGAACTAAGATGGAAGAATTTAATAATAGACTATAGAAAACAGAACCTCAGCTCTGGAAGAAAGATCTTCCAACAATGATGATAGGCTGAGTAAGCTTGAATGCATGGATAACAAAAATAGAAAAGAAAAGAAAAAAACTCACAGAGCACAAACAGAATTTTTAAAATAACTGGGATGAAATCAGAACAAAAAATCTGAGGGTAATTGCAATACAGGAAGAAATTGAAACACAAGCAAATGGAATAAAGAACATTCTCAAATAGTTAAAGAAATTTTTTTTCATATTGGTATAGAGTCAGAAATGCACATCCAGGAAGCATACAGGATACCCAATAGCCTATTTAAATGAGAAGTTCACCAAAGATGCATCATATTTAAAGTGTATAAAGGGAAATCAAGGTAAGAATATTAAAAGGGACACAAGGAAAAAGACATATCACATTCAGAGACAAACAAATAGTGATCCCCTCTGACTTTTCAACCCAGGCTCTAGAAGCAAGAAGATCCTGGAATGAATCTTTCGATGTCTGAATGACCACAACCTACAGCTGAGAAAACTATACCCAGGAAACCTCAACTTCAAATTCTAAGCCCTCAGCTGGAATGGCGGCTCAGCAGTTACAGTACTTGCCTCACATGCACAAGGATGCTAGTTTGAACCCTGCACCATGTACACAACAAAGTGTCAGAGCAATGAAAGACAAATGAAAAACTAAGTAAAATTGAGTTTGTCTTACTTTCTCTCTCACTGTCTCTCTCTCCAAAAAAAAAAGTTCTAAGGGGGGAAATAAGAACATTTCATTTTATGATAATATCAAACATGAACAGAAAAACAGCATTACAAAGAATCCACAAAGATAAATTCTGAATAGAAGAACAAGCACACATTCCTCAAAATGCACAAACAAAGGAAATTCAATAAAAATGCATGCTATCAAAAGACAACCAAGAAAGCACTGAACTCAGCAATAAAACACAATGACTATGAACCACAACTGCATAACTGTCCTAACAATGAATATGAATGGCCTCAATGCACCAATAAAAAGACATAGATTAGCGGATTTGATCAGAAATTAAAATCAACAATATACTGCTTACAGGAGATCCACCACACAGCCAATGACATTCACAGACAGAGGGTTACAAGATTGAAAAAAATGTACCAGGCATATGGCCCAAGAAAGGAAGCTGGAGTTACAATACTTATATCCTAAAAAGTAGATTTCAAACATAAATTAATCAGAAGAGATAAAGAAGGCCACTACTTCCTAGTAAAGGGAATAATAATAACAGGAAGATATAACTATAGGAAACATATAACCTCCAAACACAGACACTCCCAGGTATAAGGAAAAATTACTCCATGACGTAAAAATATTTGTGTACCTCAACACAGTATTAATGGGAGATTTAATGCTCCTCTATCACCGATAGACAGATCATCTAAGCAAAAAAACAATAAAGAGATCTCAGTCTAAACAACTCCATAAATAAAATGGACTTCACAGACATCTATAGAATATTCCACCGCAAATTGACTGAATTTACCTTCTTCTCCTTTTGCAAAATAGATCACATTACACTTCACAAAGAAAATCTCAGTAAATACAAGAAATAGATACTATTCCATGCATCCAATCTGAACACGATGCCATGACCCTAGTAATTAACAGCAAAAATCATAACGTAAATTACATATATATGGAGATTGAATAATAACCTATTAAATGAGGAAGAGATCCAAGAAAACACAAGAGCAAAAACTAAGAAATTCTAAGAAGAGAATGAGAATGAAGACGCAAAATATCGAAACTTTGAGATAGCACAAGATCATTCTTAAGGGGAAAATTTACAGCATTGAGTGCCTACATTAAAATCCTGGAGAGATCTTGAATAATAAGCTTATTCTTTGCCTCAAATCCCTACAAAATGAAGAACATTCTAAGTCCAAAGCCAGCAGAATACAGGACATAATGAAGATGAGAAGTGAAATCAATGAACTTGAGAACAACAACAAAAAAGAACCCTTCCTTTACTTTGCTAAAGCTGTCTTTTCTTCCCCCAGAGTCTGTTTTTTTTTTCTTTTCTGTTTTTTCTTTCTTTCTTGTTCTTTTTCTTTCTCCAGCAAATCATTTACCTCCTCCACTTTGATTGGTCAATATATTCTCCTCTAAATTTTACTTACATTACCTTCTCTCTCTGGTTCCCAATTAGTTTACACCCTTTGACTGCCCATCATTAAGGCTGTGTAACCATTAATATAAGATTTGGGTGATAGAATAGGGGTAGAAGCATGAATATTACAGCCTTTGAAGGTAAATGGATGGCTATGGGAGAAATCATGCTGAGTGAAGTTAGCCTAACCCAGAGAGTCAAGAGTCGAATATCTTTGCTCATCTGTGAAGACTGGAGCTACACTCTGGCCATTGTGAAAGGTGGTCAACTCTCACATATTAAAACCCAGCAAAGGTGTAGTGACACACAACTTAAGGCATTCATAGAGATGTATTTGGAAGGAGTTGGGAGGAGGGCAGGCGGAGGGGCAGTGGGAAATTAGGGGGGGACTCCAGGGGGTAAATCTAATTTTCAGAATATATACAAATCATATTGTTTCATTGGAAGCATTTTTTATTGTACAACAACTAAATTTCTTATTAAAAAGTAAAATGTGTGACTTGCAAGAGTCTGAAAAAATGTATTATTATTATTCATCATTGTAAAAGACAAATGGGAGTATGTGTCACCTTTGAAAAATATGCTAATGTATTTAGAAAGCATTTGACTTTACTTTTTCCTGTTTGGTACTGTAACATTTATTATTTTTATTTTAATGGAATGATTATACAAAGTTCAGCATACCAAAAAAAAAAAAAAGAAAAGAAAGAAAGAAAGAAAGAAAGAAAGAAAGAAAGAAAGAAAGAAAGACAAAAAAATTCCTGGGGCTGGAACCACCTTATGACCCAGCTACCCAAATTCTGGATATTTTCCCAAAAGAGATATATTCGGCATATTACAGAGATACAGCTTCATCAATTTTTTTTGTTTGTTTAGAGAGAAGGACAGTGACAGAGAGAGAGAGGAGACAGAGAGAGAGAATCAACTTTATTGAGTTTTTCACATGGCTTTCATTTTTCGACACTTAGTTGTGTACGTGGGTGCTGGGGTTTGAACCCATGAACTTGTGCATGCCAGGCAAGCCACCACTCCAGCCCTTCATCGATGTTTTTAGCAGCTCAATTTACTATAGCTAGACTATGAAACCAACCCAGATGCCCCCCACTGGACAAGTGGATTCAAAAACTGTAGTGTGTGTATATATATATATATATATATATATATATATATATATATATATATTTCTCCAGTATTAGAGAAAATGATATCATGGCATTTGCAGCCAAATGGATGGAGATGGAAAAAATTATGCTGAGTAAAATATTCCAAACTCAGAGACTCAAGGGCCAAATGTTTTCTCTCATATGTGGAAGCTAGAATACAAGTGGAAACAGTGTGAAAGTTGGCTAAGCTAGTAGTAACCTCAACCTTGGTGAATTTCATACATGAGCAGGGGGAAACTTGCCTAGGATGCTGGGGGATGAAAGGAAGGTGGCAGGGAGTGGGGAAGGGATAGGAGAGATATCAAGGTTCCTAGAGGGAGGGAGCATGGGGGTATCAACCCAATGGGAAACCTTAAACTTCCATGAGAAGCAACACTCTAGCACAAGTAGGGGGAAATATGGGATGGGGTGGGGGACCCAAGTGTGGGGAGAATATGGAATGGTATCAGCCTTGGCTTGCTCTGGCATTATGCGTTTGTTCATGATTGTATGACAATGATTCCCTCCTAAATGTAAGACTATCTTGAACAAATTCTACCGAAAGCTTTATACAGATTTAATGCTATCCCTCTAAAGATACCTATGTCATTCTTTACAGAATTCTCAAATTCATTTGGAACAATAAGAAACCTAGAATTGCCAAAACACTACTAAGCAAGAAAGACAAAACAGGCGGTTTTGCCATACCAGATTTAAAATTATACTACAGAGCTGTAGTAACAAAGGCAGCATGGTACTGGTATTAACATAGGAAAGAAGACCAATGGAATAGAATAGAAGACCCTGAACCCTGAAACAAACCCTCATCTGATTTCTGACAAAGGGGGACAAAATATTATACAGAGTATAGTCAGCCTCTTCAACAAATGGTGCTGGACAAACTGGACAACCACTTGCAGAAAGTTTAAATTAGACCCATATCTTTCTCCTTGCATAAGAATCAAATCAAAGTGGATCATGGAGCTAGGAATTAAATCAACTACCTTGCAACTTATGGAAGACAAATTAGGTCCAACACTTCAGCATTTGGGAGTAGGCAAAGACTTTCTCAACATGTTTCCTAAAGTGAAGGAAGTAAAGTCAAAAAACAGTGAATGGGATGCCATAAAGCTGAAAAGCTTTTGTACTGCCAAGGAAACAATCAAAAGAGTCAAGAGGTTTCCTAAGGAAATGGAGAGAATCATGGGCTATGATTCCTCTGACAGGGGCCTCATATCCAGAATCTACAAAATCATCAAAAACATCAACTACAAAAACACAAACAACCCAATTAATAAATGGGCCAAAGAGCTAAATAGAAGCTTCTTCAACAGAGGACATTGATCAAGCCAATGAATACATGAGAAAGTGCTCTAAATCTCTAGTAATCAGAGAAATGCAAATGAAAACCACATTAAGATATCACCTTAAGCCAGTCAGAATGGCAAAGATGAAGAAAATAAACAATAATAGATGCTGGAGGGGCTATGGAGAGATAGGCACACTAACACACTGTTGGTGGAGCTGCAGACTGGTACAGCCCCTCTGGAAAGCAGCGTGGAGAATCCTCAAAAAACTAGGGATGAGCCCACCATATGATTCTGCTATTCCTCTCCTGGGTATTTTTCCAGGGGATTTAGAATCAGCACATTACAGCGACACAGCAATATCTATGTTCATAGCAGCTCAATTTACAATAGCTAAATTACGGAAACAACCCAGACGTCCCTCACTGGATGAATAGATCCCAAAACTGCGGTACATATATACCATGGAATTTTACACAGCAATTAGAAACAATGATATTGCAGCCTTTGAAGGTAAATGAATGGCTATAAAAGAGATTATGCTAAGTGAAATCAGCATAACCCAGAGAACCTAGGTCGAATGTCTTCACTTATCTGTGGAGGGTGAAACTACACCCTGGTCATTGAGAAAGGTAGTCTATTATCATGTTTTAAACCCGGATAAGGTGTAATGTTATACAACCTAATACATTTTTAGAGATGTTTTGGGAAGGGGAGGGGAGGGATAAGGGTGGGTAATTGGGGGGGCACTCTTGCACTCTTGGGGGTAAATCTAATCTTCAGATCTATATACATTTTATATTATTTCGTTAAAAACATGTATGATTGTTCAACAAATAAATTTCTCAATAAAAAAATAAATAAATGAAAAAATCCTATGATCATCTCAATTAATGAAGAAAAGGCTTTTGATAAAATTTAGCACCCATTCATGCTCAAAACTCTAAGGAAAACAGGAATAAAAGGATCTTATCTTTATGTGGAAAAGGCCATGTATGAAAAATCCTCAGCTAGTATATTACTAAATGGAGAAAAGCTGAAAACATTTCCACTAAACTCAGTAACAAGTGAAGGGGGCCCCTGTCACCACTTTTATTCAATATAATCTTTGAGACCCTAACTGAGCAATCAAGTAACAGAAGGAATTTTGAATAAGAATAGGAAGAGAGGAAGTCAAACTATTTCTGTTTGCTGACAATGTGATCCTATATTCTACCAGAAAATTGGTTGAGCTTATAAACAGATTCAGCAAAGTAGCAGGCTACAATATCAACACCCATAAATCAATAGATTTCCTATATGCTAACAGTAATAAGACAGAAGAAGAAATCAGGAAATTGGTCCCATTCACGATACCCTCGAAAAGAATAAAATACTTGGGAATTTATATAACAAAGGAAGTAAATGACCTCTACAATAAGAGTTATCAATACTTTAAAGACGGTAATCAAGAAGACCTAAGAAGATGGAAAGTCATTCAATGTTCTTGGTTAGGCAGAATTAATTTAAAAATGGCCAATCTGCCAAAAGTGCTATACAGATTCAAGGTCATTCCCATCATGATACCAATGCCATTCTTTACAGATATAGATAAAGCAATTCTAAAATTCATTTAGAAGAATAAGAAATCCAGAATAGCCAAAACATTATAAGCAGGAAAGACAAAAGGTGTTTTCACAATACCACATCTAAAATTATACTATAGAGCTGTAGTAACAAAAATAGCATGGTACTGGTATCAAAATAGGAATATAGACCCATGGAACAGAACAGAAGACTCTAAGACAAACCCACAAATCTTTAAATATCTGATCTTTGACAAAGCAGGTCAAAATATAACATGGAGGACAGACAGCCTAGTCAACAAAAGGTGCTAGACAAACTGGATAGCCATGTGCAGAAAGTTGAAATTAGATCCTTATCTCTCATTCTTCACAAAAATCAAATCAAAGCGGATCAAAGAACTAGGAATTAAACCAGTTATCATACAAATGGTAAAAGACAAATTAGGATCAACACTCTAGGATACAGGAGTTAGCAACAATTCCCTCAACAAGAATCCCTAAGCAAAAGATTTAAAGTCAAGAATTAATAAGTGGAATATCATTAAGTAAACATGCTTTTTACTCAGTCAAAAATTTGTCAAAACTATAAGGAGAGAACCCACAGAATAGGAGAAAATTATGGCCTGTGATTCCTCTGACAGAGGACTAAAATCCAAATTTTACAAAGAACTCAAAAAACTGGATATCAAAAGCACAAGCAATCTAATTAATAAATGGGCCAGAGAGCTAAACAGAAACTTCTCAACAGAGGGAATTTAGCATGCCAATGAATACATGTGAAAGTGTTCTAAATCACTGGTAATCAGAAATATAAATCAAAACTGCCTTAAGATTTCAGCTCACTCAAGTCAGGCAGCCAAAGATGAAAAATTCAAATAATAACAAATGGCTGGAGGGGTTCTGAGGAGATAAGAACATTAACACACTGTTAGTGGATTTGCAGAGTGGTACTGCCACTCTGGAAAGCAGTGTGAAAACTCCTCAAAAAATTAAGATTGAATTCACCATACGACCCAGCTATCTCTCTTTTCGGTATTGTTCCAGAGGAATTGGAATCAGCACATTACATTGACACAGCAAATTGACTTTCTTAGCAGCTCAACTTACAACAGCTAAATTATGTAATCAACCTTGATGCCCCTCACTGGATTAATGGATCCAAATGCTCTGGTATATATATATATATTTGCACACAATGGAGTTCTACTCAGCAATTAGAAAAAATAATATTGTGGCCTCTGAAGCTAAATGGATGGCAATGGAAGAAAGCATTCTTAGTGAAGTTAGCCAAACCCAAAGAGACATGGGTCAAATGTTTTCCCTCATTTGTGGAGGCTAAATCTAAACCCAGGCTTGGGTAAAAGGTAGTCAAACTCATGTATTTCACCCACCAAAAGCATAGCAACACATAACCTAGGGGAGCCATAGACATGTCGTGGGGGATGGTGGAGGCAGGGGTGCATGACAGGGACGGAAGATGGGGTGGAATCTAGGAAGACAATCAACAAGGTAACAAATTCTTACTTGTCCCCTGAGAAGTCAAATAATATTATAATATTCAGGAAAATTCACAAATATATATATATATATATATATATATATATATATGGACATTTTTATCCATTAGAGGGACATAATATAGAAGAGTCAAGGTACTGGGGTGTGGGCAATGTGAGCATAACTATGGTTGAGGATCAAATACATATCATATTGTTACTTTAAAAATATTAGTTATTAAAGAAAGTAAGTGGGTCTGCATTTATGTGTGCTCAGGGGCAACCAGTGTCTGTTGGGCACACATCTGGCAATAAACATAAACATACTCAAACACTCATCCAACTAGTCCTTAAAAGAAAAAAAATAAAAAGCATATGGAAATATGAGTTACTAATTGTGATAAATATATTAATATTACATATAATAAATGTATGTGAAATAAGGGATTTCTATGGTTCATAAAGTGTTCCTTAAAAATACTAAAATGTCTAGATCCTAGCAAAATTACAACCTACATTGAATTGTTTTTCCTTCTGTCAACCCTTTCTTCTTCCTTCTGGAATGATCACCTGAACAGTAGCACTGGTAAATTCTGAGAGCAAACTAAACAGGTCTATTACAGCCTTGGAGAGACAAAGGTAAAGACACAAATGTTGTTTTCCTTTAAGGCTTTTTGGATATGAGGATTCCTAAAACAGAAGGTTTATGTGGCTTTGAGACTGTGTGCCAAATTTTAAAAAGAGCCACTGTTGCTCCATTTGGGAATGTCTTAAAAGTAGGGAACAGCTGACCAAACTCCTACCATTTGCAGCATGTGACTTAGGCAGAGGAGCATAAGACATGCTGGTGATCAGTCCGACTGCGTTGAAATAGATCTTCCTGACCATGAATGGAAGATTTCAGGAGACACCAGAAAGTCATCAGTCATCTTGGGGAGGGCCTCCCTGGCTTTCTCACTTATGATTCACAGCCCTATGCATGCCGGCCTGGGAACACCTGGAGAGGGATCACTGCTGAAGCTACTCTCAGTAACCCTGGTTTACCATCAGTCCACAAGTATAAAAATTACTGTGCTTGAAACCAATCACTGATGACCTGGCTAAAACTATACAAACCCTGAGCAAGCAAAGAGAAATTACAACTTAAGAAAGACACTAAGGAAACAAAGAAAAGTACAAGATGAACACCTACCAAAGTTCATAAAACTGATGAACTCACATGAGATTTTTCATCTAAAAAGCAGAAAGAGGTTTCTATTTTTAAAGTAAAAAATATATTAATAACATTATTTTATAACATTATTCTAAATACTTTTAAAATTTAAAATGTAATCAATAAACAAGAAAAGAGCATGCCAAAATCAAAAATTGAGGAATTAGAATATCAAGTGCAATGCAGAAATACATGGTAGAATAAAGACAAAGTGGAATTAATAAAGGGAAAGATGTTTCTGAAGAACAGCTTCAGAAAACATCACATGCATGTGTTGATATTACGGAATGAGCAAAAGAAATAGAATATGAACAATTATGCAAATAATTAAATAACATTTTTAATAATAAAAACAAAGACTGGATTCTTCAGCTCAAAAAGGCTCATTGAGTTTCAAGAAAGATTCATTTTTAAAAATAGACTCAAATATATTGTTTTGAAATTCCTGAACAATAAATACAAGTAGAGAATTTCCCAAACTTCCGTCCCCTCAAAAGAATGAGCTTCTCATCACGGAATAGTGATAAGTTTTTTAGTAATCAAATACTGCCTAGTAGTTGATCACAGGAGTTGGCCTATTAATAATAGGTCACAGTCCACTGTGAAGAAAGATTTGGACTCTCAAGAATCCTGTATCCAGAAATAGTAGCATTCCCCAAGTAGCACTATGGAATTTTTAGACTATCAGAGCATACATGATACATTGCTTTACCTAAGTAAAAAGTAACCAGGAATATTGATCTCAAAAATCAGGATGAAAACAGCAACATCTATACTTCTATATATATGTAAATGAGACTAGACTGCATGTAGGTATATAAAAGAATAGCACAGGGGCTGGAGCAGTTGCTCAGTGGTTACTGTGCTTGTCTGGCATGAGGTTGTGAGCTTGAACCCCAGCATCACATACACAACGAAGTGTCAGAGCAACAGAAGCCACATCAAAAACTAAATAAAATTGATACACTTTCTCTCTACCCGCCTCTCTCTTACAAAAGATGTGACAAACAATTTTTTGACTATCTTCTAACTGTTCATTTACCTTTGGATAGGCCTATCATCTTGGTGGCAAAAATAGGCAGAGAAAAGAATTTCAAGTAGCATGCAGACAGGTGCAAGACAAATTAAAACTCTACACTCAGTTTAGGAGTGTTCTACCATATTACCTAAGTCTAACAGCAGTTATTCATGATCACTGGCATGAATCTTACTTCTTGAGATACAACAGTTTTGCAATAACCAAGAAATTGTCCAGCTATCAGGCTTAAAAACCACCTCTTAATTATTATCTCAAAAAATGCCTGAGCTTCAGCAGTTTTCCAAAGCCTTCTTGTACTTCCTAGAGGAATTACCTTAACATAGAACTAGTTAGACCACCAATTCACACACTCAGCCTGTTTGGGCTTTTTGCATGTAACTTTTCTTGACATGCATCACTGACATGAGGAAGAACCTGCAACCAAGGGCTCTGGAGGTGGAACCTGCACTTGGACTTCCTGTTTCATCTAGTGGAACTCCATGTTCTCGACCTACCACTTTCATGGGTGAAAACTGTAAACCAACTGTGATATCCTTCCCAATAACTATTTTCCCTAATTCTCCTATTTCCAGTTATTTAAATTCTTCTTCTTAAGAAAAATAGCATTTCTATCTGATTCTTACTTCCTGACAAAAATATTATGTAATTATTTATAAACAAAAGAGATGCAAGGAGAACAACACTAGCCTGAAAATAGAATTGTAAATTATTTCAAGAAACCCAGAATTTAAAACAGTGGAAAGATAAGTCAAGATACTATGTGTTTACATCATTTCCTTTATGCAAAAATGTTTTAGACTTTCTTGCAATTATGGGACAACACTAATGCAGAACAATGAAAGGTGAGTGAAAGTAATGCATAAAAACCCAATTTTGTGAGCCTCAGCTCTCTTCCTCTGCCACAGTGACTGAGGGGTCCATGTGCAGCAGTGGTAGAACCCCTGTCACAGATCCCATTCCAGCTGCTAAAATCCCCATGGACTTCTCATAAGTCAAAAACAGACTGTGAAATGCTAAAAAATTGAGATTCACCTTTTTTTCCCTCACAGTATAGCATAGTTTGTCCTGAATAATGCAGGTAACAAAAGAAAGGATAAATAGAGAAGTTGTTGTTTTCTAAAGCTTTTTTCTTGGATTGTGGTCAGAGATAATGTCATTTGCTTTCACTGCTATAACAAAGAAAAACAATGTACTGCATTATGATTATTCAGAACGCAAAGATGATTACTACCATGTTGAAAAGCATAGAACATAATTAGCAGACAAAAAAGGGAAATAACATAAGTGCATTAGAGCGAGCAAAATAATAAAAAAAGAAAAGAACACAACAGCAAAGTAAGATAAATAGACAACATAAAATAAAATGCTAGTAATAAAAACAATTATATCATTTATTACACTAAATGTGAACAGGCTGAAATTCCTGATTAGAGATGGATAATTGTTAGAATGGGTAAAAGCAAAATCCACACATATGTTGTTTACAAAAAATAAAATAAAAATAAAGTGATAAAAATAAGTTTGAAATAAGAGATGGGCAAAAGAGTCTTACGCAACAATAAACAGCAGAAAATGGTCCAGGAAATATATTCACCGCAGTGAAATATATGGAAAAAAAAAACATTCAGCAAGGAACAACAAATCAAAAAGCTTGCATTTTCAGAGAAATGTAATAGGCTTAAACTTTCATATGTTGAACAAGATAGCAAATAAATGTATGAAGGAAAGTTTCTAAATTGAATTTCTGACAAACAATTATAATTGGATGAGTTGAAAGTATCTCTTTTTGAATTCTGACAAATTGTACTTAATAAAATAGAACGGCTATAGTGAAATTTAATGTTCTAATCATTATTAACAAGTTTAAATATTTTCTCAAATGGAACAATAACTTGTAGCCATGAAATAATTTTTTATCTCCATGGGAAAATGATAAAAAAACCCAAATCACATCAAAGTTAACAATTTTGGGTAAATAAAGAATTCATAAGTAACATGCTTTGATGATAGCAATATAAAATTAAGTTTAATTGATAAAATGTAGCCTAAAAAGTTCAACTTCTAGGAAAAAAATCTCCCACAAATCCTCATTGAAATGAAGAAAACAAAATTAGAAATTAATTAGAAAGCTAGAAGAAAAGGTACTCTGAAGAAAGTCTAGGACATTTAAATATCTCTCAAAATAAAGCAAATCTTAAATATTTTCTTTATTTTTAAAAATGGAATAATAGTAGCTAACATAGCACACATTTATATTCATCAGGTATTGCTCTAAGAACTGAGAAGTATTATTAAACCTTACTACAGACATAAGAGGTAAGCACTTTGATTATTCCCACTGTACATAGGAGAAGACTGAGGCACAAGTGGTTAAAGAATCCATCCATAATCACAGAATTCCTAAAGGGCTAAACCAGCATTCAAATCTAGTTGTGTAGATCCATGAATCATATTCACAAATCTTATGCTGCAGTAAATCTTGTCCATTTTGGTAGAAGAATTACAGGGGTCTAAAAGTAAAATCAGAATGTAGAGGATGCAAATAAAGAATTTAAAACTGAAAATCATAAATGAGAAAAAATAACTGAAAAGATGAGCAGAACAAAGATGGATATTTGACAAGAATAATGAAATAGATAAATGCATATAAGTCCAATATGCAACCAGATTTTACAGGAGCACACCTTAGTATCAGTTAATTCTATTTTTGGGAACAGATGCTAAGTGCAAACTGAATAATCATGGCAGATGTGTATAGCTCTCAAGACCCTTCAAAACTAAAATTTTTGAAAAAAAAATCTAAATAAATGCAAATTGTTTCACATCTCTATAATACTATAGCTACACAATGGAATACTTGACATAGGACAATGATAATGTAAATCCACAGATAATGCCATAGAAAAGCATTCATAATTTTTGATGTTATTAAAGTACCAAACATTATGCAAAATATGATCATTTAATGTCTGTGTACATAAGAAAAAAACACTTGAAAGAATTAGTATACAAATTTTTGTTTTTTATACTGGGAGCTGCACCCAGGAGTGTTTTACCACTGAGCTACATCTCCAGTCCCTTTTACTTTTCATTTTGAGACAAGGTCTGAATTAGTTCCCCAGGCTGGCCTCAAATTTGATCCTCCTCCCTCAGCCTCCAAAGTCCCTGGGATTACAAGCATGTGCCACTGTGCCTGGTTATTTAGATAAAAATTTTAGTGATTTATTTTCAGCTATGTTCTTAATTAATTTCAGGGTTTGAATTACTTTAGAATTAAAAACATTTTTATAGTGAAAATGAAAACACCAACTTTGAAAAACAGAAAAAAATCAAGAGTTCTGGATATTTTAAACAAAAACAGAGGTCACAAACATTTTAAAGTTATATATTTATCACTCAGTGTTAGAAAATATAATGAAGGAAGAGGCTGAATTTGGATTTAAAGTCATTGGCAAGACATTAGTTGTACTTTTACTTCACAGTAAGTTTAGTTCAATATCTCCTTATAATAAATGCAAAAGAAGTCAAATGCTTAGTTCCAGAATAATAATTAGGAGCTTCCTAACATTGGGCATGGTCTACCAGGCAGAGTTTAGGAAGTAATCTAACTTTTGATGCACTCAGAACCTTCTCCACTTTTCCTATATTTATCACCTTATTTTTATTAGATAAGTTTTAGTATTTTTTCTATTTCATATTAACATATAGGCATATTTTGCAAAAACAGAATTCATATTTTAAATCAATTTTTCTTTAGAAAGACACATTAAACTATAATGAAGTTGTCAAGATAATCTGATGAGTTTAAATTTCTAGAAACAGTTAACTGATAGATAAGACTGACTGCATTTTCTTATCTCCTTTATATGGGAACTGTATTTTTTAAGTCATTGTGAGAGTAAGGAGCCAGAGATTCTAATTTCCTAATATGAAGATGGTAGTGATTCTAGCTTTAAAAGTATTCTTAAAACATTTATATCTCCCAATTAATCTTTAATTTAAGCTATTTTGACCTATTCATCATTAATGTGACAATGACAAAAAAAAACTCCTTAGGATCACACAGTAAAAATCATGAAGTAAAAATATGGCAATTATTGGGATGCTAACCTGTCCAGTATCACTATACTGAGGACCCACAAAATACCCACCCTTTTTCTATGTGTGGAGACTACAAAAAAAAAAAAATAATACAATAGCTTTCACTCAAATATTCTAATGGAAACCTGTGGAGAACAATAATGTGAAGTTCACTATTATAAAAAGAAGCCAGAATAATTTTGTACAAATGTATTTCTAATATAAAACTTCAGTAAAAAATAATGCATTAAATAAATATATTTAAAAACCTGCTATGACTTAAGTCATATTTTTAAGAACCTAGTATGACTTAAGTAATAATAAAGTATATAATGAATCTGGTATTAAAAGAAAACCAGCTAGCTTAGCAGAGTATTAGTTCAGATTGAATAACTGGCTTCCAAAAAATTTAGCATCACGTTGTTTTCAGTCATAATTTACCCCTTCTGGATGTGTGCCATATATCAGTGATCATAAAAGAACTAGATAAAATAATTAGTAAATAAGTTTTTCAAAACAAAGACTGAAAATTCCACCTTCTTAGTTTTATAAAACATCTTCTATCAACTCTATGTCATTTAAGGATTGGTGAGAGTAAATGGAGATTAAGTATAATGTAATGTTCGTTATGGGGCAGTACCTGATCCTGAAGATGTCAGCAGTCTGTGAGTACATTAGGTTAGATGGTGAAGATTAATTAAGCTGACTTAAAATAGAGAAATTATTCTTGATCATTCCGGGGGACCAATGTTACCAGAGAACTCCTTAAAAGTGGAAGGAGGAGGCAGAATATTATTGGAAAAGAACTATAAAAACCAAAAAAATAGAAAGAAGAAATGAAGACAAAGTGGAAGCAAGAGAGAGGGAGGGATGGATGTCTATGGATTATGAAACCTTTTTCTCTTCAAGTCCCTCCATGTTTCACCATCTATTTATTAGGAGTTCATTTTCAATTCAGGCATAGTGCCTAAGGTATGGCCAGTGTGATTATATATTTAGGATGCTCTGTCCCCAATAGATCCATTTGGATGAATAATGGCCACAGAAACCTAAAACCAAAAGGAGTGTAGAGGAATACAGGAGATTTTAAATGTAGAAAGAAATGGAAAGAAAATGTAAATTTTAAAGTCATTATACAAATAAGAGTGTCCCTGTTTTACTTGAATTGGGCCATTGGCTAGGGTTTTGAAGTGTGTTTTTAATCACTTCTTTTCTAGTGCTATTTATAACAACATACTCTAAGCTGTGTAAAAGAAATTATTTGTGAGAGATTGCTTTCTATTTTCCATAATGTGCACATATTTAAAATTATATTCTGTATTCTCACTTTTATAATTTTCTTCTTTTCCTAAGTCTATTTTTGGACCTCTGCTCACTCCTGCTCTGACTTTGTACCATTTATATCATACGCTTCGTGACTGATTTTTACAGCAGTTAGCAATCCATCTCATGAATTCCAGAGACCAGAGAGTTAGACAAAAAAATAAATAATAAATAAAATGAGGGTGCTGAATTTGTGGGCACACATTTTACAAAATTTGAATATTCCCAGAGAGCAAAGTTAACTGAATGTTAAGCCTATTGATATTTATGTATGTTTAACATCATCTTAATAGATTTGTAAATTTATTTGCAAAGGATTTTAAGGTCACTTTGAAAAAAAAAGCTATCTCAATCATACAATCATAAAGGTGTTTTGTGAGCTTACATAAAATATAAAGTTTTAGGAAATTAGGAAGGAAAGCTTTGCAAGATATCCCTCCTTCTATCACCTTAAAGTAACAAGAAAAACTGCAAAATAAAACAGTGTAATATACGAAAATATTTTACAAGATGTCATGCATATGTATGCATGTATGTAAATTTTGCATCAAACAAATGAAATATGAAGTATGATCATGTGAACATTTTTTAGGATATCTTTATTTTTACTACAACTTATTTGATTATTTCATATATTGACAAAATAATTGAATTTATGGTGATTTATTCCATGAAATTGTTCAGAATCTGATTATAATAATTAAGTGGCATTGAATTAGAACTAACTCTTCTTCTGAGTGTTTGCTGCTTCACATTAACTGACTCATCTGCATTATCACATATTGTTTCCATCCATTGTGTCATTGCATAGTAAGAGTAGTCTTGGGTTCAGAATGTTATTAAGAGCTTTACAGCTGTTCACTGAACACCAAGTAGCTGATGAACAAACATTAGCTAAAGTGGCTTATGAATCAAATATTAGGCAACAATTCTGAATTTCTCTGTTCTTAAATTTTATTAACTCCAAATGTTAGTCACTTCTTCCAATAGTAGTTCAGCCTAAACGTATTTTAAATTAAAAGTTCCTTTGAAAACTTGATAATCTTTCATTTCATGAATTTTCCTCCATTAATCTCTTTCCATAAAACTGAAACTCTTGAAATATTCATTGCTTTGCTCTTCCAATTAGATAAATGTTTGAATCTTCCTCTTTTCATAATATCATCTATCTCTAGAATTAAACTGTTCATAGACACACTTTAGATGGGTTGCTTGTGATTCTTCTAACAATGTGTATATTCAATAGAATATAGTTAAATAACAATAAAAACATTTGCTCTGTTATTTAGAGGAGGGACAAAGCATGCTCAGTTCTTTCTTCCAAACATCATTTTCTGTGACCAAATAAATATCACAACGATTTTCTTTGTCTGGGTTTTGTACCCAAATATGGAACTCTTGAAAGCTAGGCTGGATTGTTTATTTGCTACATGGAACCAAAAAAAATCAGTCTAGACCCTAATTCCATATCTATCTCAGAGGGCAAAATGGAGCAATCAAGAGAAAACCCACAAGTGGCAGTGCGAAAGAGAGAGGCAGAAAACAAACATGGTTTTCTTAAAGCCTAACGCAGAACAGCGTTCATCTGCACACAAAAGCCTTCTTAGGCATGGAGTTAAGGGGAAAGTGAGAAGAAACAGAGTAATGGTATGATCTTCACCATGAGCAAAGTAAAGTACAAGAAAGAGAGGGAATAAGGGATTATGCTCAAGGTCAATACTGAGGCTCATAAGCAATCTGGGAGCTTCATGAGATCTTCCAAGAACACTATAACCACTAACCAGGAATAGCAGCCCACACATGCTGAGTCACTTACTATTGCAGCATGTGAGTAATACCCAACAACAGGGCTTCCTCTCTACATAGACAGTACGTGTGGGGAATCTAGTGGACAATATTCCTCAGTTTAGAAACCCATTATGTTATGTATTTGATTATCCATTCCTATACTAAATATAGCCCTATTCACATTTTTTAAAAAATGTTTTTTAAGAGAGGACAATGAGAGAGAAAGAAAGAAAGAGAGAGAGAGAGAAAGAATCAATTTTTATTTAGTTTTTTTTTTCACATGGCTTTTGTTGCTTTGACACTTAGTTGCATATGTGAGTGCTGGGGTTTGAACACATATACTTGTGCATGCCAGGCAAGGGCCACAAGTGCCATAACCGCTGAGTCACCACTCCAGCCCCATCGCTTATTTATTTATTTATTTATTTTTAAATGAGAGAGGGACAGTGAGAGAGAGAGAATTAATTTTATTTAGTTTTTCTTGTGGCTTTTATTGCTCTGATGCTTCATTGTGTAGCCTTACTCATTTTTAAAACCCAGGTTGAAATAAAGAAACATCTGTTTATTTATAAATTACCTTCATGTGAAAACAATGAAAAGCAGGAACATAAATTTTTTATTAATAACAATCTCCAATATTTAAGCACTAATTTATAATTTTAATACTTTTGTGTGTATTTAGAATTAAATATAAATCTGTTAGTATGTTCTCATTCACAACATTTGATGTAAAAGCAAGAGTAATAGTATATTTCTTTTCACTTGAATTGAGTTAGCTATATTAGAAAAATTCTAAACAATGAAGTTTGAAAAATATTTTAGCAATAGGTATCAGTATACAATATTTGTTACAAAATACATATTTTAAACACTCAAATATAACTTACACTAAATCATGACAAATAAAATATATATTCTTATTCTATCACTTTACCTAAAAATGTAATGGGAAGAGGATCCATCTAAAAATATATATCAATAACCAACTCTGGAATGAATCAAAGTACTTACTTGCCAAATAAAATGTATATGTAATAATTACACTAACAAAACTCATATGAACCTTTTAATATTAATTCATTCATCTGTTCAATTATAAGAACTTTTGAGAAGAATTTTTAAGTTTAAAAAACACATTTTTCTGGGGCTGGAGAAGTGGCTAAGTGGCACAGAGTTTGCCTGGCCTGTACCAGTACTGGATTCGATCCCCAGCACCACATACACAACTAAGTAGAAGAAAAACAAAAAACAGATTTTTTAAAAAATAAAAAATTGACTTTTTCTCTTTATCTCACTCTCATTTTAAAAAACACAGTTTTCTGAGAATTCTCTGATGAATTCTTATTCATTTTAATTATATATATCAGTACTTTATCACTTGATCCTATGTCATTCATTCTTTGGCAGAGTCATTCATCCATTTGATTAAAATCTACTGAGTACCTATCTTCTCTGGGAAGAATTCATTCAACCTGGAGTCAGCGTGCAGAGGGCAACAACATGGGGAGCTCTCATTCTATTGAGGAAAAGAGCTATCAAATAATTATAAGCATGGAAAGTGCTATGAAGGACAATGCATGGGTGCACACAGGAATGAACATGGACTGAGGATGCACAGGAATTAGAATATTATGAGAGAAGAAAATTTCAAACAATGGAAAGAATTCATTTAAAAGTCTCTATCACAGAATAGCAGTTTAAGCTATTTCAAAAAGTGATAATGTTGCTGGAATAGAGATAGTACATGGAGGAATTAGGGAAATATATTTATTCTTTATTTGTTGAGTGTTCCACTGTTTCAGGTGATATGGATACAGCAGGTGCAAAACGGTTCAAGGAGCTGCAGAACTTACAAACACTTCATGGGAAAGAGTTAAGAGGCAATAAAAATTAAGTGAGTGATATATTAGGTAGTAAGAGCTATGGAGAAAACTTAAGTATGGTGAAATGGATAAGGAAAGTCAGAGGGAAGAGGGTTGCTGTTTAATTGGGAAACTAACAGAGTGACAGTCCTGATTTGAGTCCAAATACCTAGAAATGTTATAAGAAATGTTGCTTAACATTAGTTATTACAGAACATGAAGTATTTGTAAGAGATCCTGAAGCAGATCATGTACATATATATGTAAGAATTTATTTCAAATTTTCCAACAGCACCGTTCTCGCATAATCATCTTCATTATTGCCATTACTTAAAAGGTAATGGATGATGCCATTGGAAAGGTATAATTTGAAAGACACAGAAAGAAAACATAGAAGGAAGCCAAACAAAAAGCAAAATCAGTGAGAAGAACATGACAAGCAGAAGGAATAGAGGTACAAAGACCACAATGCCTGAGCCTGCTAGATGAGGTCACAAAATCACAGAGAGTAGTACCATACTGGAATGAATGAAGAGATATTTTAAAGAAGCCTTGACAATTTCAATAGGTCCTTAAGAGCCCTTGCAAAGGATTTGATATATATTAGATCAGAAGGGACATGTTGGTGAGATTTAAGCATAAGAGTGAGATGATGTGATTTTGGTGAGGATGTTTTTGAACTTTATGGAAAGAATAGTGGAGGCAGAGTCAGGTATAGAAGGATGGAAAACAATTAGAAGACCATTATTGAAGAAAAACAAAAGTGTAGTCAAGAATGGCCACTAGGGTTTGGTCCTGTCAACTGGAAGAACAGAATTTCTACTCATTATAAATGCTAATTGGATACAAGAAACAAATCTGGTGGTGGTGGTAGCTGGTGGAAAGTGGTTGAGAATTAAGTTTCTATGTGATATTTTAATTGAATATCAAATGCAGGGGTGGAGAATGGTCTAGTAGGGATCGAAAATGAAAAGAAAAATCCAAGTTGATTGTATACATTTCACACTCCTCACCATTTATATTACACGTAGATGTGTGTGTGCATATGTGTGTGTGTATGTGTAGGCACACACAGTCATGTGCCACTTAAAAATGATGAGGCTAATGCAGTCTGAGAAATGCATCACGTGGCAAATTCTTCATTTTGTGAACATTGTAGAGTGCACTTACATATCTAGAAGCCATAATCCAATCACTCAGCCTCACCTTTTGATGCAATCAAGACAGGAGGAAAACAGGAAATGTATGGAGAAAGAGAAGAAATGTAAGAACCGAGCCTTGAAGCATTCCAAGATTGTAAAGGTAAAGGAGAAGAGAAAGGAGTCAAGGAGATTACCAGAGCTCACTCTTTACTTGGAAGGAAAAGATTATCCTGTGGTAGGATTACAGCTCAGAATAGTAGTGTTCTCTGTGTATTCTTTCAACTCTCTCATTTATACTCTGAAGGCCAATTTGTTTCCTTAACTCCTATAGATAGCTAAAAATAAATAAGTGGTGTTAAAATTAGAGACAAAGATTCTCTTTATAGATGAATAGCAAGGTTTAATTTTCACCACTAAGACTAGGTAAGATGCTTTCTGCTAAATCTCGGGGGAAAAGGTAGCCTTCTGCTACAGAGAAAAAAATTTACAAAACCAAAGGAATAATCAGAACAGTTATTGAAGACTTCCCAAATCCAATAGTCTTGAAAATGATGTATTCTTCAATAGTACTAAATTTTTCTAAGACCTTCAGAAAACTTCATAATATGATATTCTGTGTGAGAATAGGGGAAAGGGAAACATGAAGAAACATTGTGTACATGTATAAAGCACCACCAGTTGGATCTGAACAGAGCTAATGTTCTCTGAGGAAGAAGCACTGGTAACTCTCCTTTGAGAGGTTTCAGAGAGAAAATTGCATTAAATCACAAAAGGTGTATTAAATAATTTAAGGCAAGAAGAGCTCTGTTCTGGTGGTTGTTGAAAAACAAATCACTAAGCTTTGGGGGCTTAAATAACACCTTTGTTAATATCTCTCATGGTTGCGTGGAATGACTGATCTCAGCTGGGTAGTTCTTACTTATCTTGCATACAGCTGTTGCCAGGTATCAGCTGGAGATGGTTATTTGAAGGTTCTACTGGGCTGGACAGTTAGGATAGTTCACTACATGGTTTGCCGTTGGTGCTGGCTGTAGGCTCAAAGTTGAATTGTGCTATGAAGCAAAATGATTACACTTGGTCTTTCCATGTGTTTTGGAATCCTTGCAGCATGGCAATTGGGTTACAAGAAGAAACATCTCAAGAAGTCCAAAGAGCAAGGGTTCCAAAAGGCTCAAGCAGAAGCTTCAAGTTTGTGACTTTGGTAAGAAATGATACATATCACTTTTAAAACCTTTTACTGATCAAAAATAAATCACAGGATGAAATCTGTTTAAATTGATAAGGAACTACACATGGATACAGAGATGGATATAAATACCAGGTTATATGGCTTAATGAAAGTATATTTTTGGAGACTGATTGCTATAATATCACTAGTATAATTTTTAAAATGTTATATAGCTAAAATATGAACTGATATCATTTTAATTGTCTTCCTTTGGTTCATAACTATGGCTTCTCTAACATAAAAGTAATACAGGCATTCTAGTTGATCCTCATCCTCCTGTACCTAAATCTGTCTTCACAGCTCTCTATTTAAAATGCAAGAGATAGCCTTACAAAACCTAGCCATGCAGAATTTATGCTCTTTAAAAATATTTTTATCAGAATAACAGCAGACAATATAGTGTTAATTTTTAAATGAATTGTAAATTTCCCTCCAAGAAATACTGCAATATTCGTACTACCATTAACAATGCTTAGGATTTTCTATTATTACCTCACATCAGCCATCAAAAATGCTTATGATGTGGAAAACAAGGTTTTTTTGGGTCCATTTGTGAATTATGTTTTTCCTACTTGTCATTGGATCACTAGTAGAGTTGAACATACTTTTATCTGCTTAGAGACGATTAACAGTTCTTTTTGAGATTTTTCTGTACATGGCCTTTATTATTTTTTTCATTAAAATGTATATTTATAAAAAGGAATTTTTGCATCACAATAAATATTCTTAATAGGTCATTGGGAAATGGGTAAATAAAACAAAAGTACCTAATATGGTCTGGATGACATCTGTGATTGATTTCATGATTCAACACATAAGAATATTCAGAAGCAGAAGTAGAAAATTACTATTTTCCATTCATTTGTGGACCAATTCTTTAATTAATCATTTATCATGCATTTATTTTTATGTTGTAATAATCACCATCAAACTTTGTTCCCATAAATAATCAGATAGAGAGGCAAATCATCTCCTTGATTCCACATGGTTCTACTAAATTTTGTACAGGAAAAATTACACACCCTTTTTACATTTGAGGAACTAAAAGAAGATTCAGAAGTATGCACTGATGTAATTGGGCAAAAAAAGTTTTTTCCTAAGTAATAATTATGAATAAAAAATGAATAACCCCAATCTGTATCATTACCAAACAGACAATAAAGTAAAACTTTCAGTTTTCTAACAATTTGTATTCTGTTTCTTAAGCACCATTTAATCATTAAATTGAGTGAGATTACATAAAGTGATTGAACAGCTGCATAAAGTTTCTTTAGAATCATTTTATGTCCTGCATTTAACCAATTTTTATTGCTAATGAAAAATATTAGAATTATCATTATCAAAACTAATATAATAATGTGGCCAAATATCATTTATCCAATTAAAAACATTTCTGCAGTTCATCAACACAGTACTACAATCAAAACCAGAAGAATAAAATATAATCACTACCTTCTAGGAAAATGTTGTTGTATGTTGCTAATTCTTTAAAACTATGAAGATAAATGGATCTTCTTTTTATTGTATGGTTTTATTTGTTTTTAATGGCTTATGAAATACTCTCAATTTTTTCTAATATTCTATATGTTGATAGCCACTTTCATGCTACTGCATAAAATACATGAGAATTAATTTTTGCTATCAGAACTGCACAATACATTTGTTAGCGATTCACTGTACATTATCTAAAGTGAAAATCCAATTATAAAATTAAGTATGGTGTCATATCTTATACTTTTAAGAGCAGAGAAAGAGTGTGAAGAGCTCAAAGTGAGCAACATATTTTTAAGAAGCCACACTGGTCAGACAAGGGTGGTCTTGCTAATTTCCTGCCCTTTCCCATTCTCTAGCTTGCTGTTCTTCTGGAATCTAGCTGGCAAAGCCACAGCAACAATTCCTTGCTCTCCCAAAAGGGCATGATTCAATGGCACAATAATTTATACAGCCTCTCTCACAATGCCCCACAAATTTTCATAATCAGTTATGCCAATTTCTCAGACCCGTGAACATCTTGGAAACACTCCCATTTATCCATTCTCCCTCTTTGTCTATCACATTTCTCTTTCTCATTATACTTCATTTCTGCAGCTGTATTTGGAGAAAAGTTCCTTGTGCAATAGTTATCACCAAACTCAACATTCTAGGGAGTTTAGATTACGATCAGTTCCCAGGTATTTGAGCTTATGAATGAATCCAGGAGAGGAATCTAGAAAGCTAAAGGGATTGCAAAGTTAGGCAAGAAAAGGATTATCCCTAACAAAAGTGAGGAGAGGTTCCCCAAAAAGAATTATAGTCTTTGGAATTCCATTATTTTTATTCTCTTTTTTGGTACTGGGAATTGAACCCAGCTTCACTTAAGTTACTACCCTAGAATTTTTTGTTGTTTTTGCTTAGCTGCTAAGTAATAAATCCAATGGCATTTAAACATTGAGCAACATCCCCAGCCCTTTTTTATTTTATTTTATTTTTTATTTTGAGACAATGGTTTCACTATGTTGCTTAGGGCCTTGCTAAGTTGCTGAGGTTGACTTTGAACTTGCAATCTTCCTGCCTCAGCCTCTGGAGCCATTGGGATTACAGGCATGTGCCACTGTGCCCAGCTTCTTTTTAGTTTTATTTAGAGACAGGGTCTTGCTAAATTGCCCAGGTTAGCCTCCAACTTGTGATCCTCCTGCCTCAGCCTCCTGAGTCGCTGGAATTAGAGATGTACACCACCATGCCTGGTTAAAAACAAAACTATTAAAACATTCACAGTCACTTCAAAATGACTGCATGCAAACTGTATTTTTGCATTCTTCAATACTGCTCTATTTAGCTTTGTTCCTACTCACTCTATCATTAGAGCAGTTTTTATAGTTATAACAGATTTCTAGCTGAATTTATAATATCTTACTGCTTGCTGTTGAAAGTGTGGTCTGTAAACAGCATCATAGATACACCTGGAATCTTATTAGAAAGGCACTTTCTACTATTAAGTTTAGTGTGCATGAATTATAAGAAATTTGTGAGAAAATTGAGTGTAATTAAATGCATGTAGCACTTTTAAAAGTATAAAGGTGATCAGAGGACAGTACTATCACTGTGGATTGGATTACATTAAAAAACAACTCATGGAGGATTGGATTAGAAAGATGTGAAAGATATAGATGAGAGGAAAAGGTGATTGAATCTTTAAATTTATAAATATCAGCTTTGTATATGGCACTGTGCTAAGAATTCTCCACTCAAAAACTGTTTCTTAAGTTAACCTCATTAATTTCAAAATATTTTCCAAATAAGTGATAAAAAATAGATGCTGGAAAGTGTTAAGAAATAGGTGAAATTTACAGAGCAAATAATGTATAGAATTGTGGATTCAGAGTATAAAGCCATGTTATTTCCATCACATACTGGGGGTGAAAACAAATTTTGGTATAGTGTCGGAGGTATGCGAGACTCAATTTGTAATTTTATTTTAGACTGCAATAGTTTCCACAAATAATCAGAACCAATAGGTATCAATCTTATTAATGTTATACTAAAGTATTTGCTTTAAAATGTCTGTTATGATAAATATCAGTGGCATACCTACTCATGACTCCATTGAATTATAACTGATACATCTAAGTATTTTCTTTTCTTCAAATAATCTTCTGGTTCCTTCTTGGATAGAACAAAGAAATAAAAATACTTGCAGGCCAAAAATACAGCCTTTGAAAATCATATGTAACTTATCCCCTAAGTATTTAACCATAATATCACAAGCTTAATAATACAGAAAATACGTAAGTACCTAAAGCCTCCTCAGGGGTAGATCAACATTACTGTAATGTTGCAGTTTTTTTTGCCATTATATCAAAGGGTATCACAATGGTCTCAGTGGAGAATCATTTTCTAGCTGTTTAATAATACCAAGCAACTAGTAATCCAATGAAAAACAAATCAGCAGGGCTATTTGATGTCACATATGACTCCAAGAGAGACTATTTCAATGAGTCTACAACCTACATTTCTAAGTAATAAGACTGTTTCATTGTATTATTCAGTACCTTGCAGAGACACATTAAATGTTTCTGAAAGGAATTTAATTGGAAATAAAGCCAAAAGCCTGTTGATAGATGTGAATTTTTAGACACTCTATGAATTTCTACATAATTGATATTTGCACTCTCCTCAGTTTTTCTAGCAACACAAATGGAGTTACTGATATTTGCTACCTGTGAGAGTAATGCCGAAAAGAGACATTAAAGGGGTATTGCTGGCAACATATATAACCTTTTCATTAAACGTTAATATACATTTTTATATTCATACACATAATATTTAAAGTTCTTATGTTCATTCACACAGAATATACTCATATATTACCTAGCCCAACTTTCCATTTATACATTCATTTATTAATTATTTTGCATTTTTTCATGCAGGCATTTACTTAAATTCCCTCATGCTTTTTTCTTTGATGAAAATAGATAAAAATAGCACTTACCTCACAGTGGTTTTGCAAATATTCAATGAGATAATCAAAGCTAGGTATATAATATTGCTGTCTCATAACTTGTATATATCATTATTACTATTACTAAATTAAATATTTCTGATAATTAGTACATGCCATTATTATTACTAAATTAAATGTTTAATAACTAGTACATGCCATTATTACTATTACTAAATTAAATATACATCTGATAACTAGTACATGCATGCCATTGTTACTATTACTACACTAAATATGTGTATTGAGAATGTAGTTTGAATAAGATTCTGAGAAAAAACCAATGAACAAAATAAGTAAACTGGCTTTCATATTACTTACATTTTGGTAAGAAATTTCAGATACATATGCATATAATAGACACAGCAGTGTGATGATAGGTTCCAAAAAAAGCTCTACAGGAAGGCAGAGATAGTAGTTTTTCCTTCCACAGTATATACCCTGACAGGAACTTTAAATTTTCTTTCTCCAGTTTTTTTTTCACTGACTCACAAGGCAACCCATTCTATTTTTGGATATGCTTAATTATTAGAAATTGTATTTTATTATTCCATGTGAAAATTGACTTCAGTACTTTTCAAAATATTTTCCATTATATTTCTAATCTCTATCAGGTATATTTCAAGCAAAATGCAAATCAAATGAGAAAAAAATGTGAAAGAATTTTCTACAGTGTTTTTTAATATGGAAATTAGTAACCAATAAGTGAATTATTCCATGTAGAATGCTGCTGCTTTGTTTCTGCTGACTACTAAATAAAATTTCATTTTAAGAAAGGATAAATAAGGGGATGACCTGGCCTCTTGTTCCCAATATATTTTTAAACAGGAAAATATTTTCTTAGGGAAAAAAATTACCCTGCTACTTTTTTATATTTTTTATATCAGTGGATATCTAAATTTTAGTTCAGCCACAGGACAGAGCTAAAGGAATAAAAGTTGACAGAGCTGGGTTCAACTAATGATAGGTAAGGGAGTTTAGAGTTTTGCCATGAACTCTGGTTTTCATTACAGCATTTTAGGAAGCAAGACATATCAAGGAGAGGGATTAAATGGCATGGGAAAGGGTGAACATGATTAGATTTCAGTTTTGAGGAGATATATTAGAAAGTATACTGTCAAAATGTGACAGGTACCTTCCGTTTTCTTCAGTTATAAGTAATATTGTTTCCCCAAACATAATTATTTTTGAAAGAATTTTTTCACTTTGTGTTTTTCAATTTGAGCAAAATAATTGAGCTTGTTGTTGGCATTATTTGTTAATACAAATGATAGATATGAATGTGATATTGCCTAAGAATGTTCATTCTCATATTCCACTATTGTGATGTCACATTTTACCTGTCTGCATTTGGTGTTGCTTATTACTGCAGGCAGCAGGAAATGTGCACATGTCAAACTGCCTCTAGCTAGCAAGTATATTTCTGGGAGACATAATGTTTTAAACAGGAAACACAGGCACATGTCTACAAGGCAATGTGTCTACAACTAATAAAGTATTCATGTTTTACCTCTAGCATAATAAGTTGAAAGGGAAGCCCTAACTAGTACAATTCCTGTACATGTATTAAAACATTATTATTAACACAACAGTTTTTACAATTATAAAAGCAAGTGTAATAAAGTCTTAGACTAAATTCAAATGATTTGTCAAAATTATTAAATGTGAATTTTTATTTCCTTTTTCTGTCAATGAGAATTTTAATACCTATATAACATAGTTTAATATGTGTTTTAGAGCGGGATAGAAGATGGTGGCCACCCCAGCAGCAGTGACTCCGAGAAGCTCCTAAGAGTCACCTCATGCTGCAGGACTGCAAGCAGATTCCCAAGGTAGGACAAAGCTCCCAGTGTGGGCGAACATTACCCCCCCCTCTGCTAATTTTTTAACTCCAAAGGAACAGTGTGGAGCATTAACGAAAAAAAGGAGGAAGTTTTTGGCACCTGTGTGACCGGCCCCACACCTGGAGGCAGGGGAACTTCCCTGAAGGGGAGGAAACGAGCAAGTTTCCTAATGAAATAGCCTAATGGGGACTTGAACTCCCTGATCTGACTGCTGTTCATTTCCATGAGCTTGGATTAAGTTCGGGAATTAATTGCTCACATCAGCGAACTTACAGCTGTTCCTGCGAGTGGCAGCATCCGGCGCCCGATTGTGACGTTGCCCTGAGGGCGGGGCTGGCTGCTCAGCAAAATCACTTTTGGGGTCTTAGCCACCGCGGTCAGAAAACCAAAATCTAAAACGGAGCAAGCCCTGCTGGCTGTGAACTCCCTGATCTGACTGCTCGTAATTTACCTAATCTTGCATAAAGCGCTGGGAATTAATTGCTCACATTAGCGAACTCGTAGCCGTTTGTGCTGCCACCAGCCACCATTGTGATGGGTCCCTGAGGGCAGGGAATGTCCCTGAGAGAGAGACGGGTGGCCCAGCAGCGTTACGGGGCCTCAGTCCCCGAGACCAGACACAGAAGTTACCGCCCCCCACAAACTCGCCATCTGCCCTGGGGACTGTAGAAAAACTGCGATTCACCTCTCCAGCTCCCAAACCTCTTGGTTGGTGACCTTCTCCCCTTTGGTCCATCCCCCTTCACACTCAAATAGGAGGAGTCTGTGAACAGAGCTTGCTACAGCAGGGAGCATCCCTCTATAGGGGATCTTCTGCTTTAGCCTCTCCTTGAAATCTGCCTAGGAAGCTTTGAATATATGGGGCAGCTGGGGCTTCACCTTAGCATCTGAGCTCCTTGCATAGCCAAGGCTGCGTAGGCCTGTACCTCTCTAGCAGGGCGCCTCCTAGTGCTTGCAATGGTAAATCACATAAGCACTGGCACTATCTGGTCCATTTTCTGAGGGTTCCAATCAACCTCACAGAGCAGCTCTTGGGACTCCGGAAGATCACAAGACATGCAGAGTGGGTCACCAGTGATCCTAAGGAAGCAAGTCTCAGGCTAGCCAATCTCCTTGGATCAGTCAGAGACCCACACATCTACAACAGGATCAACCGATTGTCTACAACTTCTGAGCCCCTGGTCCAATAAATATTTAGAGTATGGATTGGCAGAAGGCAACCATCTCAGGATTACAGCCCAGGGAGAGCTGAGTACCCCTTTGCAACAGAAAATTTTGAGGAGATCCTCTAAGAAAACCCAGGCCACCAGACTCAACCAATCTGCTTCTCCCCAAACAAGCTCAACTCCTAAGAATCCCCAGCTTGATGTCAATTTGATCGCACCACCCCATGATACATACCTCCTGATCTAAGGGCCAGAAAATCTCAGAACTGTACCAACTAGTTTGGTGGGGTTTTTTTCTTTTTCTTTTCTTCACTTTTTTTCTTTTATTGTTATTATTTTTTAAAAATTTTTAATTTTTTTTAAATGGGAATCCAGCTGGAAAAAAATATTTTTAAATTTTTAACATTACTGTGGGTTTCGGGTTTTTTTTTTCCTTTTCCTTCTTTTTCCTCTGCTCCTTACTTGCCTTACGATTAATACTGAATTTTGGTGTCAGTGCATGTAAATACTTGTCTGTGTGTGTGTATTGGTGATTGGCTCTTATTTCTTTAGGTCTTAATGAACCCTACTGAAAACTTCTTTCTCCACTGTACTCTGGTAATCCCTAAATATAAGCATCTTTCTCTCATTCTCATCCCAAGTCTTTACCCTACCCACACCACAGTCCTATGTTTTCCTTAGTCCTAATAGGATAACTTACTCCCTCCTAATTCCTAGTCCCCCTATACTCTATAACAGGTGTGATTTTATACCTCCCCAATTCACTTCCTTGACTTCCTAGTCAATCCTTCTCCCCAATTTCAGAGAGACCCTAATACCTGAAGAAATTGACACGCTTCAAAAAGGCTACTTGCTTGGTATCATACTACACATTGAGAGTTCTCTCAAAGAAAGCTGCCACTATTGGTGCTCAACATCAGCTCATCTGTTTTAGTTGAAAAGGACTAGTATTTACACCTATCACCTCTCAAATTCTCACAGAACCGTCTGGCATCTTTAGGTCTATATTGACCAAATAACTCCTCTTCACAATGAAACAAAGTCATAAGAAGCTCCAATTACTCCAACAAGAGTAACAAGGCTGAAATAAACAACAAGCTCTCTGACTCAGAAAATGAGGAAAAGGGGAAATAACTCTCCTCAAACCCAGAGCTCTCCACCTACGGATCCCATAGCCGGGGCCCTAGATGAAAACCAAAGACATTGTATCAGCATTATGATTACTAATGCAATCAAAGAGTTGAGAGAGGAAATAAGGAAAGAGATCAAAGAGCAATTTCAAGAGATGAGAGACAACTTCTACAGAGAAATTAAGGATCAATTCCAGGAGATGAAAGATCACCTGTACAAGGATATCGACATTCTGAAAAAAGATGTAGCAGAGCTATCAGGATTGAAAAACACGGTTAACAATTCAAATCTTGGTAACTGGAAGACACCAACACCAGAGTAAACTCCACTGAAAATAGATCTTCAGCGCTTGAAGAACAAGTATCAAACAAGGAGGATCTCCTAAACAATGTAGAAATCAAAGAAAAAAACCAAGATAAACAGCTTATTTTACATAATAAGAACTTCCAAGTAATATTTGATGAAATGAGGCATAATAATCTGAGAATCATTGGCCTGGAGGAAAACTCTGAACAGCAAACAAAGGGATTCAGGAAACTTTTAAGCGAAATCATAAGTGAGAACTTCCCTCATTTTGCTATTGATCCGGAATACCACATCCAAGATGCTTATAGAACACCAAATAGACCTAATCAGTGGAGAAACTCACCAAGACATATCATTTACAAATTGAATTACAGAGAAATTAAAGAGAGTATTCCAAAAGCTGCTAGAGGAAAGCCCCAAATCACATTCAGAGGCAAACCAACTCGGATCACTATGGATTTTTCAGAACAAACAATGAAGTCTAGAAGAGCTTGGAACAATATCTTTCAAGTGTTAAAAATAACAAGTTTCAAACAAAGATAATATATCCGGCAAAATTCAGCTTCAAATGCAAAGGGGAAATTGAATACTTTAATGATAAACTCATGCTTGCAAGATACGTGAACACTAATCCCGCTCTATAGAGCATTCTCAAAGATGTTCTCCATTTAGAAGATAATGCCAATGATATGCTAAATCCTTAAACAAGGGCAAGTCAATAATCATACTATACAAAAACTGACTTTCAAGATGACTCAAAATCTGTATTAAATACAAAGTCAGTGAATCAGCCTCCCATATCTCTTCTATCCTTGAATGTAAATGGTCTCAATGCCCCAATTAAAAGACACAGACTGACCTACTGGATCAAAAAACAAAATCCAACAATATGTTGCCTGCAAGAGACACATTTGACACTCAAAAATAGACACAGGCTGAAAGTGAAAGGATGGCAAAATGTCTACCAGGCCTGTGGCCCAAAAAAGCAAGCTGGAGTAGCGATTCTAATTTCTGACAAAATTAATTTCCAACTAAAACTAGTCAGAAAGGACAAAGAGGGTAATTTCATCATACTAAAAGGGACAGTTCACCAAGAAGATATAATGATAATCAACATTTATGCCCCCAAATACAACCCCCCCAAAATATGGAAAAAATACTTAAAGACATTAATCCCCTCATTGATCTCAACACAATAATCCTGCGGGACTCCAACACACAACTATCAATTCTATACAGATCATCAAAACAAAAAATCAATAAAGATGTCTCCAATATGAACTACTCTATTAATCAATTGGGCTTAACAGACATTTACAGAATATTCCATCATAAGACAGCTGAATTTACCTTCTTCTCATTGGCCCATGGATCATTCTCTAAAATAGACCACATCCTAGTTCACTGGGATAATCTTAACAAATAAAAAAAGTGGATATAATCCCATGTATTCTGTCAGATCATAATGCTATTATCTTAGCAATCAACAACAAGAGAAACAACAGAAACTATTCAAATACTTGGAAACTGAATAATTATCTCCTAAACAAAGGATGGATAAAAGAGGAAATGAGAACAGAAACTATGAAGTTTTTGGAATTGAATGAGAATGAGGAAACAACATACTGAAATCTCTGGGACAGTATGAAGGCTTTCTTAAGAGGTAAATTTATAGCACTAAGTGCACACATCAAAAATTTAGAAAGAAAACAGATTAATAGCTTTATGCTTCAACTCAAAGGACTACAAAAGGAGGAACAGTCCATCCCTAAATCTAACAGAAGACAGGAAATTACCAAAATCAGAGCTGAAATCAATGAAATTGAGAACAAAAAAGCTATTCAATCTATTAACAAATCTAAGAGTTTGTTCTTTGAAAGAGTTAACAAAATCAACAGACCCCTTGCCAAACTCACCAAAGGGAAGATTGAAATGAAGCAAATCAACAAAATTGGAGACGAAAATGGGGGTATCACCACAGACTCATCCAAGATACAGAAAATTATCAGAACCTATTTTGAAAACTTATACTCTGACAAATTTGATAACCTGGAGGACATGGACAGGTTTTTGGACACACACAACATCCCCTCTTTAACACAGGAGGACACTGAAAACCTCAACCAACCTATCACAGAAAGTGAAAAAGAAAAGCCCAGGTGCAGATGGATATATGGCAGAATTCAACCAAGCCTTCACAGAACTTACACCAATCCTCTACAAGTTCTTCCAGGAAATTGATAGAGAGGGAACACTCCCAAACACTTTTTATGAAGCAAGCATTACACTGATTCCAAAGCCCAACAAAGACACATCAAGGAAAGAAAACTACAGGCCAATTTCCCTGATGAACACTGATGCAAATATCCTTAAAAAAATTTAGCTAGTCGGATACAAAAGCACGATAAAAAAATAATTCATTATGATCAAGTGGGCTTCATTCCAGGAAAACAAGGCTGGTCAACATATGCAAATCAATAAATGTAATTCACCACATAAACAGAATTAAAAACAAAAATCATATAATCATCTCAATCGATGCAGAGAAAGCATTTGATAAGATTCAAGACCACTTTATGCTCAAAACTTTGGAAAAGATAGGGATCAAGGGAAGGTACTTTATAACTATGTCAGATCCATTTATGACAGACCCATAGCCAACATTATCCTCAATGGAGAAAAACTGAAAGCATTTCCACTGAATTCAGGTATGAGACAAGGCTGTCCGCTATCCCCACACTTGTTCAGTATAGTCCTTGAAACCTTTGCCAGAGCTATCAGGCAAGACAAGGAAATCAAAGGTATCCGAATAGAAAAAGAGGAAGTTAAGTTATCTCTATTTGCAGACCACATGATTTTATACCTAGAAGACCCACTAACATCGGCCAGAAAAATCCTAGAGCTTAGGTGATTTTAGCAAAGGAGCTGGCTACAAGATCAACTCCACCAAATCACTAGCGTTTCTTTACTCCAGCAACAAATCCACAGAAGAAGAAATCAGGAAATCTCTCCCATTCACCATCATTTCCAAAAAAATGAAATACTTGGGCATTAACCTTACAAAGGATGTTAAGGACCACTACAAAGAAAACTATCAAACACTAAAATAAGATATTACAGAAGACCTGAGTAGATGGAAAAACATTCCATGCTCATGCTTAGGCAGAATCAATATAATCAAGATGGCCATTCTACCCAAAGCGCTATACAGATTCAATGCAATCCCCTTCAAGATACCTATGGCATTCTTCAGAGATATAGAAAAAGCAATTCTCAAGTTCATATGGAATAACAGGAGACCCAGACTAGCCAAAACATTACTCTATAGAAAGGAAGAAATAGGGGGTATCTCAATCCCTGACCTGAAATTATATTATAGAGCTGTAGTAGCAAAAACAGCATGGTATTGGTATCAAAACAGAACCGAAGACCAGTGGAACCGAATAGAAGATCCTAAGACAAACCCCATATCCTTAACTATTTGATATTTGATAAAGGGGGCAAAAGTATAGTGTGGAAGAAAGCCTGTTCAACAAATGGTGTTGGACAAACTGGACAGCCATATGTAGACAACTGAAGCTGGATCCTTATCTTTCACCCTGCACAAAAATTAAATCAAAATGGATCAAAGACCTGGATAGTAAGCCTGCAACTTTAAACTTACTAGAAAAAGAAGTAGGGTCAACACTACAGCATATAGGAGTTGGCAGATACTTCCTTAACAAAACTCCTATGGCTCATGCTGTAAAATCAAGAATAAATGAATGGAATGCATTCAAACTAAAAAGTTTCTGCACAGCTAAAGATCTAGTCAAGAGCATCAAGAGAGAACCTACAGAATGGGAGAAAACCTTTGCCTGCTACACCTCGGACAGAGGCTAATATCCAGAGTACGCAGGGAACTAAAGAAACTAAACACCAAACTCACAATCCAATCAATAAATGGGCTCAAAAGAACTCAAAAGGAACTTCTCTCCAGTGGAAGTCCAGAAAACCTATAAATATACGAGAAAATGCTCTACATCATTAGCTATAAGGGAAATGCAAATCAAAACTTCAATGAGATACCACCTCACTCCTGTTAGAGTGGCAAAAATGAGGAATACAAACAATGGCAGATGCTGGAGGGGCTGTGGGAAAAGAGGAACACTGTTACACTGCTGGTGGGACTTCAAACTGGTTCAGACACTATGGAAAGCAGTGTGGAGAATCCTCAAAAATCTAAGGAAGGAACCACCTTATGACCCAGCTATCCCTCTCCTGGGTATTTTCCCAAAAGAGTAAGAATCAGCATATTATAGTGATATGGCTTCATCAGTGTTTATCGCAGCTCAATTTACTATATCTAGATTATGGAACCAACCCAGATGCCCCTCACTCAATGAGTGGATACAAAAACTTTGATACTTATATACAATGGATTACTACTCGGCCATTAGAGAAGACGATATTATGGCTTTTGCAGCCAAATGGATGGAGATGGAAAGAATTATGCTAAGTGAAGTATCCCAATCTCAGAGACTCAAGGGCTGAATGGTGTTTCTCATCTGTGGAAGCTGGAATACATGGGGAAGCAGTATGTTAGATGGCTAAGCTTATAATAACTTCAAATTGTATGATTCTCAACGCAACAGGGAGATGACTCCCTTGGATACTTGGAGGCTTATGGAGGGGTACGGGCAGTGGGGAGGGTGAAGGAAGAATTCATACGAGACTGGAGAGTGGGAATTTGGGGGAACCATCCCAGAAGCCAATGTCATTACTCCATGAGTTACCCATTTATCACATGAGTTCTTCTGGGGGAAACTGCAACAGGTGAAACCCAAGATGGGCATCCACAACATGGCATTACCCCTGGATAACAAAGTACATATACATTGATTAAACTCAATATTGTGTCTTTGACATCAGTAGATTACTAACCTTCTGAAAAACTGATTATGAAAAAAGAAAACCACCCGATAGATTCCACTTATTAAATTGAGAAATTATAGAAAAAGACATGATAGCATAAATTTGAAAACTAAAATAAAATGACAAAGTCCTCTTAAAAATGCAAATTATTTTAAAAAGAAATATCATGGAAAAATCTACATCTATTCTAATAATTAAATTTGTCTGTAAAAATCTTCCAACTAAGAAAATGCCAAGCCAAGAAAGGTTTGCCAGTGAATCCTATCAAAAATTTAAGGAAGAAATAATATCCATTCAACACAAATGATTACAAAAAGTTTGAGTGAGAGAATGATTTCCAACTGTTTTCATTAAGTTGATATTATCTAGATACTAAAAGTTACACAGATGAAAAACTCATTGAACAAAAACAAAACTTTATCAACTAGTTAGAATACCAATTAACATTAAATCTATCCTCCTCTTAACAAATCTTTTAAGTGTGTGGCACATTATTATTCATTATAGGTTCAATGCTATACAATAGGTCTCCAGAGTTTCATCTTGCTAACCTGAAACATATCATTGCTCATTAGGAACTCATACTCACTCCAAACCCTTCCAATTCCCTGGCAACGAATACCCACTCTGATTCTATGAATTTGACTATTTTAGATACGTCAAATAAATGAAATCATTTAGTTGTGTTTTTTTTTTCTGAAACTGGCTTATTTCACTTTGCATATGAGTTTGCCCAGTTGTGCAAGGGCAGTGGGATAGGATGCAGACAGGCCACAGTGTCCACAACAACATGGGAGACATATTGCTTATTTGGGGAAATCTTACAAGGGATGAGACAGAAATCTTAAAAGAAAAACATTTTTGAAGCAACAGGCTAATGGATAGCACCTCTGTCTTTCAACATGCTTTGACAAGCAATACCTCCTCTTCCACAAAGTATTGTGTCTAGTTTTGGCTGATTTTTGAACAGAAAGAGAGCATTCAAGAACATGGTGTTTTAGTGTCCCCCTTTGATTTAGGGAAATAAAGAAACCTTAAGTTGTATCTAAGCTGTCATATCTTTCAGAATTTCATTTTTTTAAAGCTGAGTAAAATCCCATCATATGTGTTTATAGTTTATTTATCCATTAATCTATGGATATATTTATGTTTATTTCTACATTTTCACTATTATGAATAATGCTGCAATGAACATCAGAATGCCAATGAATATTTGAGCTCCAAATTTCAGTTCTTTGGATAAATATCTAGAAGTGGGATAGCTGAAACACACAGTAGTTCTGTTTTCTATTTTCTGAGGACCCAATGTACTGTTTCCCTAGTAACAGGACAATTTTGCATTGTTACCAAGAGTGTGCAAGGTTCCACCTATTCACCATGTCTTGTTATATTTTGGTTTTTGATAATAGTAATATGGACGGGTACTATATTGTGGTTTTGATTTGTATTTTCCTGATTAGTAACATTGATCATTCTTTCCACATGTCTCCTACTGGCAATTTAATTTTCTTTGAAGAAATGGCCACACAAGATCTGAACCCATTTTTAAAATCAGGTTATAAAATATTTACATTTGAGATTTAGGAATTACATTTTCAAATGTTTTAATATAAGCTGTTTATCAGATACATGTTTCCAAATATTTTCCGTCATTCCATAGCTTAACCTTTTCACTTACTGATTATTTCCTTTGCTGTGCAGCAGTTTATAGGTGAGGTAGTCCCACATGTTCACTTTTATCTTTGTTTCCCTGATTCTGGGTTCTTATCCATGAAAGTATAGCCAATATTTCATTATGTTGTAAAGCTTTTCCCTCAAGTTTTCTTTTAGGAGCTTTATCATTTCAGTTCTTTCATTTCTCACATTTATGTCTTTAATCTATTTTAAATTTGCTTTCATATAAAAAAATACTCCAAATTCATTGGTAAGATAACTATTCAGTTTCATCTTTTTGCATGCAGATACAGAGTTTTCACAGAACCATTTTTTAAGTAGACTGTCCTTTCCCTTTCAGGTACTCTTAGCACCCTTGTTGAAAGTCAGTTGAATGTATATGTGTGGATTGATTTCTGAAGCTTCTATTCTGTTTCACTGGTCCATAAATTTATTTTTATGCCAATGCATACAATTTGGATTCCTATTATTTTGTAGCATATTTTGAAACCAGACAATGTGATGCCTCTGCTTTGTCCTTTCTCAAAATTACTTTGGCTATTTTTCTCTTTTGTAATTCCATGGATTTTAGAATTGGCTTTCCTACTTCTGTGGAAAATACCATTGCATCTGTAGATAATTTTGAATAGTATAAACATTTTAACAGTCTTATGTCTTCCAATATTATGAATATAAGATGTGTTTCCACATTTTTCATATTTAATTCATTTCATCAATAGTTTGTAGCTTGCAATATAGAAGTCTTTCACCTCCTCAGTTAAGTTTATTCTTAAGTATTTTATTTTTTGGTATTATTGTAAATGGAATTGGTGTTTTAATTTTCTCTTCAGATACTCCTTTATTAGTTTACAAAAATAATTAATTTTGTATCCTGTAACTTTATAATATTTATTTATTAGTCTTAACAGTTTTTATGGAGTTTTCAGGATTTTTAATATATAGTATTACAGAAATTGCAAATAAGCATAATTATACTTTTTTCCATTCTGATTTAGAATTCTAATTTGGAAGCATTTTATTTGTTTTTCTTGCAAAATTATTCTGGCTATGACTTCTAGTGCATTTAACAGAAGTGGTGAGAGTGGAAATCCCTGCTTTATTCTTAATTTTAGAGGAAAATCTTTTAGCTTTTCACTGTTGAAGATGAAGTTAGCTTATTATGCCCTTTCTTTTGTTGAAAATATATTTCATATTTTTCTACTTTGCTAAATTTTATCAAATAATTTTTCTGCATCTACTGAGATTCAATTATTTGATTTTATTTCTTTATTAATGTGGTTTGCCACCTTAATTTATTTTGGATGTTTACACATCCTTGGTATATGATATACATTCTGTTGGATTTCAGCATTTTATTGAAGACATTTGCATCTATATTCATCAGGAATATTAGCCTATGTTCTTCTGATGTCTTTGTCTAGTTTGGACATCAAGGTAATTCTCAAGAATTTGGAAAGGCTTTAAATTTATTATAAAATATCCCTCTTTATCTTTTATAAGAGTTTTAGAATAAAATCCATTTGACTGACATAAATATAGCCTTTTTTCTCTGAAATCTTTTTCAGTATCCTTACTTTTTTAAAAAAAGGGAAAAAAAGAAGAAGGGACAGTGAGAGAAAGAGAGAATAAATTTTATTCACTTTCTCATGTGGTTTTCATTGTTCTAACACTTTGTTGTGTACATAGTGCTGGGGTACAAATCTGCGTCCTCACCCATGGCAGCCCCCAGTCTCTTTACTTTTAACCCAGGTATGTCTTAGAGTCTAAAGTAAGTTTCTTATAAACAACATCTTATTTTATTGAAGAATTGAAGTCATTTATTTTTAAAGCATTAGTAGGAAAAGATTTACTTTCATCGTTTTTTAGTTGCTTTCTGTGAGTTGTGTATTTCTTCAGCATTTCCCCTTCTCTCTTGATGTCTTCCTTTGCATCTTTAAAACTTTTATATTGGTATACCCTGATCACTTTTTTTTTGCTTTTTTATAATTTTGATAATCATTTTTTGTGAGTTCCTTGAGGCTTTTATAAACTATCCATATTAGTCAGTTTTCCATTACTTTGACAAAATATCTGTGAAAATCAACTTGAACAAGGAATGATTATTTTGGCTCATCAGTTCAAAGGTTTGAGTCCATGGTCACTTGGCTGTCTTCCTTCAGGACCAGTGGCAAGGTAGAATATTACTTCATGGTACATATGGTGGAGCAAAGCTGCTTATTTCATAAGTGCCAGAAGGCCAAGTCCGGGAGGGTTGGGATTCCATTGCATCCTTTAAAGGAATGTCCCCAAATACATTCTTACTCCAATTAGGTCTTATCTCCTAAAATTTCCATCAATTCCTGATATCGCACTAAGCTATTAACCCATCAATGAATTAATCCATTAGTATGGTCAGAACCCTCACAATTCAATCACCTCCCAAAGGCCCTATCTCTGAATAAGGCTGCACCGGGCTCTAATTCTTCAACACATGATCTTTTGGGGGACATTTCAGTTACAAAGCATAGGAATGTCTTAGAGGTGTAATATTTAATAAAGCTGATAACAACTGAAGTTCAGTTGCATACAAACACAATACTTCAATTTCTTCCCAACATACATTATATATAATTGTTATTACAATTTACATATTTTTAATGTTATATATCTTAAAACATATTTATTTTTACTTACTTTTTTAAAGGACAGAAGGAGAGAGAGACATAGAGACAGAGTGAGAGAGGAGAGATGGAAAGAGAGAATTAATTTTATTTATTCATCTGGGTTTTGTTTTTCCAACACCCAGTTATGAATGTGATACTGGGATTCAAACCCAGGTCTTTGATTATGCCAGGAAAGTGCTGCAAATGCTTTAACCACTCCAACAACTGAGCTGCTGTTCCAGCCCCAGTTTTAGTAATTTTAGTACTTTTATTTTTTAAACTTTTACCCCAGAATTGAAAATGATTTAACCACTACTGTGACAATAATACAGTGTTATGGTTTTGATATGAAGTGTACCCCCAGAAAGCTCCTATATTAATGCAGCAGGTGAAATGAATAGATTATGAGCGCTGAAACTAAAATGAGGTAAGCCACTGAATGAGTTAATAATTGAGTGGATAACTAGGTGTTAACAGCAGACAGTTGGGGCCTGGGTGGAACAAGTGAGTCACCAGTGAACATACCTTGGGGAGTGTACATTTTGTCCCTGCCTCCTTGTGCTCCCTCTCTGCTTCCTGGATGCCATTGAGCTAAGCTATTTTCTTCCACCACGCCCTTCCACTATGACAGTGTACCTTACCTCAGGCCCAGAGTAATAGAGTTGGCCAGTTGTGAACTGAAACCTAAGCCAAAATGAACATTTCCTACTTTAAGTTTTTCTATTCTGGTGTTTTGGTTACAATGAATAGCTTACACAAACAGTATTCTGTGTTTACCTTTATTAATATGGTTTATACTTTCTTGTGTTACTAAAAGGCTCTTTAGTGTTCCTTAATTTGAACTTGAAGAATAGACTTTAGCATTTTTTATAATGTAGATCTAATAGAGAAGGAGAGATTTTCAGGTACAGTATTCTTTAAAAAAAAAAAAAGAAAATTGAGGACAGTGAGAGAGAGAGAGAGAGAGAGAGAATCATTTTTTATTGATTTTTTCACATGTCTTTCATTGCTCTGACACTTAGCTGTGTACATGGGTGCTGGGGCTTGAACCTGTGTACTTGTGCATGCTGGGCAAGTGCCATAACCACCGAGCCACTCCTCCAGCCCCAGGTAGAGTATTCTTAGTGGATAAATTCAAAAAATTGTTTTCAGCATTTTGAATTATCATTTCACTGTCTTCTGAGCTGCAAATTTGTGGTAAAAAATGTGCTGATTGTTTTCTTGGACATTTCCTTATATGAAACAAATTGCTTTTGACTTACTGCCTTTGAAATTCCTTTTTGTCTAACTTTTGACAATTGGATTAAAATGTGTCTCAGTGTGAGTTACTTTGGGCTCATTATACATAATATTCTTTGTGCTTCTTGGAAGTGTATGATTATTCCCTTCAATTTTGGTGCCTGACCTGCATAATTTACCTATGCAAGCTTCTACCCTTATGTGATCACCCAAATCTTATTAATATCTTTTTTACCCCTCCTATATTTTACCACAATTATTGTTGCTTCCCTTAGGGTCTGTTTTTCTTTCCTTTTTTAATTTTATTCTTTCTTTTCTTTTCTCTTCTTTCTTTCCTGTTCTTTTTCTTTCTCCAGCAAATCCTAAACCTCCTTCACTTTCTCACTTCCAACAATTGGTCAAGATAGCAAACTAGCTGTCAGTCTCCTTGGGTCTAAGAGAACCAAGTCTCACATTAATCTTTTCTTCCCTGTTCTTTGTTTATTTCTAAACCATACGCTGTTGTCTCTCTTCCTTACTCAAAGTCTTTACCCTACTCTCATCCCATTTCTATTATTTCTTTATTCCTAACTGAATAGCTGACTTCACACTAACACCTTCTAGTTCTTTATTCTTAGTCACGAGTTCCACCCTACCCCACTTCCTTGGATTTCTAGATTGTATTTCCCACCTTGTACAGAGGTCCTGCTAACTGAAGTGAAGATCATTCTTCAAAGCAAGTATTTGCTGGCTATCTTAACATATTGTGCGAGCTCTCATGGAAGAAAACTGCTCCTATAGGTGCTAATCACCATCAAACGGTTTTAGTATATGTCTAGTATATGCACCTATAGGCTCACAATTCTTCATTGACTGGACTGGCAGCTGTTAATTTGTGCTTTCCAAGTAGCAACCCAGCCCAACGAAGCAAAGGCATAAGAAGCTCCAATAACCTTTACAAGAGTAATACTCACTGTCAGTCTTTAAGCTACAACCCCTGTATCTGAGAAAAGGGGAAACAAATCCCATCCTCAACCTCACAGTTCCCCATCCAATGACTCCATGGTTGGGGTCCTAGATGAAAACCAACAAAAATATATCAGCATTATGTTTAGTAATTCAATCAAGGAGTTGAAAGAATTAAGGAAAGAGATCAGAGATCCATTTCAAGTGATGAGAGACAACTTTTATAAGGAAATAAGGGAACAATTCCATAAAATGAAAGACCATATTTATAAACAGACATTCTGAAGAGAGATATAGCAGAGCAATCAGAATTGGACAATACTCTCAACCAAATCAAATTAGAAGATGCTAACACCAGACTAAACTCAACAGAAAATAGAAAATCAGCTCTTGAAGAACATGCATCAAATAATGAAGACAGATTGAGCAATGTCGAGTTCAAGAAGAAGAGACAAGAAAAGAAACTTATAGGGCATGACCAGAACTTCCAAGTATTATTTGATGAGATGAGGAGAAATAACCTGAGAGTATTTGGACTGGAGGAAAACATCAAATAACAAACAGGGGGCATTAAGAACATATTAAGTGAAATTATCAAAGAGAACTTTCCTCATATTAGGATTGACCCAGAATACCAAATCCAAGATGCCTATAGGACACCAAACAGACCTAACCAAATGAGAAATTCAACAAGACATATCATATATAAAATGATTAACAGAGAAACTGAAGAGAGAATTCTAAAAGCATCTAGGGAGAAGCCCCAAATCACATTCAGAGGCAGACCAATTAGAAACACTATGCATTTTTCAGATCAGACAATGAAGGCCAGAAGAGCTTAGAACAATATTTTTCAAACCTTGAAAGAGAACAATTTTCACCCCAAAATAATGTACCCTGCAAAACTCAGCTTTAAATGTGATGGAGAAATTAAATACTTCAATGATAAATTCAAACTAGCAACATACATGAACACAAACCTTGAATTACAGAATCTCAAGGATATTCTTCATTCAGAAAAACATGCTAATGATTCCCTAAACCCTTAAACAAGAGAGTGTCTATAAACACAATACACAGCAAAAGAGACCCAAGATGGCACAAAACACAGCAATAATCACAAAGTCTGGGACTAAGATTCCCATATCTATTCTAACACTGAATGTGAATTGTCTCAATGCCCCAATTAAAAGACACAGTTTGGCTTACTGAATCAAAAAACCAAAATCCAACAACTTGTTATCTATAGGAGATACACCTCACACTCAGAAATAGACACAGACTGAGGGTGAAAGGTTGGCAAAATGTCTACCAGAGCTGTGGTCTAAAAAGGCAAGCTGGTGTGGTGATCCTAATAGCTGATAAAGTTAATTTTGATCCAAAACTACTCAGAAATGACAAAGATGGACACTACATCATACTAAAAGGGACAATTCACCAAGAAGACATAATGATAATTAATATCTATGCCCCCAATCACAACTTCCCCAAATATATGGAAAAAATACTCAAGGACATTAAACCCCTCATTGATCTCAACAGAATAATACTGGGGGACTTCAATACACCATTATCAACATTGGACAGATCATTGAAACAAAAAGTCAACAAAGATATCTCCAATCTACAAACCTATTAATCAATTGGGCTTAGCAGACATCTACAGAATATTCCATCCTAAATCAGCTGAATTTACCTTCTTCTCAGCAGCTCAGTGATCTCTCTCAGAAATAGACCACATCCTTGTCCACAGAGCTAACCTTAACAAATACAAAAAAGTTGATATAGTCCCATGTATCCGTTCAGGCCACAATGCCATGATCTTAGCAATCAGCAATAAGAAAAATAACAGAAGCTACTCTAATACTTGGAAATTGAATAATACCCTCTTAAATGAATAATGGATAAAAGACCAAATGAGATCAGATATCAAGAAATTCTTGGAAATCAATGACAATGATGAAACAACATATCAAAATCTCTGGGATAGTACGAAAGCATTCTTAATTGGTAAATTTATAACACTGAGTGCATACATTAAAAATTAGGAAAGAGCCAAAATAAATAGACTTATGCTCCAGTTCAAACTCTTGCAAATAAAGGAACAATCCAATCCAAAAGCTAATAGAAGACAGGAAATAACTAACATCAGAACTGAAATCAATGAAATGGAGACCAAAAAAAAAATACAAATTATCAACAAAACCAAGAGTTGGTTCTTTGAAAAAATAAATAGAATCAACAGACCCCTTTGCCAACCTCACCAAAAAGAAGAATGAAGTGAAGCAAATCAACAAAATCAAACACAAAAATGGAGATGTCACCACAGATTCAACCAAAATATAGAAGACTATCAGAAACTATTTTGAAAATAGATACTCTGCCAAGTTTAATAACCTGGAAGATACGCACAGATACTTGGCCACATATGACACCTCTAAATTAACACCGGAAGATATTGAAAATCTAGACCAACTTATCTCAGGTACCAAAATCAAAGCAGCAAAGGCCTTCCAAAATATAAAAGCCCTGGACCTGATGGATTCATGGCAGAATTCTACCAAATATATATATATATATATATATATCACTGATACCAAAATCCAACAAAGACACATCAAGAAAAGAAAACTACAGACCAATTTCCCTCATGAATATAGATGCAAAAATTCTTAATAAAATTCTAACTAATCAGATCCAAAAGTACATTAAAATGATAATACATCATGATCAAGTGGGCTTCATTCCAGGAAAACAGGGTTGGTTCAACATTCACAAATCAATAAGTGTAATTAACCACTTAAACAGAATTAAAAATAAAAATTATATAATCATCTCAATCAATGCAGAAAAGGCCTTTGACAAAATTCAACACCCTTTTATGCTCAAAACTCTGGAGATGATAAGGATAAAGGGAAGTTATTTTAACTATGTAAGATACAATTATGACAGACCCACAGCCAACATTATTCTCAATAAATAAAGAATAAGAGCATTTCCATTGAATTCAGGAACAAGATAAGGTTGTCTACTTTTACCACTCTTATTCAATATAATCCTTGAAACCCTTGTCATAACTATCAGATAAGAGAAGGAAATCAAAGGAATTCAAATAGGAAAAGAGGAAGTCTAGTTGTCTCTATTTGCTGATGACATGATCCTCTACCTAGAAGACCTTATAAGCTCAACTAGAAGACATCTAGAGCTTATAAACGATATCAGCAAAATTGTTGGCTACAAGATCAACACCAATAAATCATTAGCTTTTCTTTATTCCAGCAACAAGTCTGTGGAAGAAGAAATCAGGAAATCTGTCCCATTCACCATCTACTCCAAAAAAAATAAACTACTTGGCATGAATCTTACAAAGGATGCTAAGGACTTAAACAATGAAAACTATCGAACGTTAAAAAAATAAATTGCAGAAGACCTGAATAGATGAGAAAACATGCCATGTTCATGGTTATGTAGTCAATATCATCAAAACGGCCGTTCTACCCAAATTCCTATACAGATTTAATGCAATCACCATCAAGATACCAATGACAGTCTTTATAGATATAGAAAAAGCAATACTCAAATTTGTATGAAATAACAGAAGACCCAGAATAGCCAAGACATTATTCAGCAAGAAGGAGGAAGCAGTTGATATCTCAATTCCTGACCTGAAATTATACTATAGGGCTATAGTAACAAAAACAGCATGGTATTGGTATTAAAACAGAATTGAAGACCAATGAAATAGAATAGAAGATTCTGAGATGAACCTTCATATCTTTAACTATCTGATATTTGATAAAGGGGGCAAAAGCATACTGTGGAAAAATGATAGCCTTGTTCAACAAATGATTTTGGACAAATTGGACAGCCATATGTAGATAACTGAAATTGGATCCTTACCTTTCACCCTGCACAAATATTAAATCAAAATGATTCAAAGATCTGGATATTAAACAGCAACTTTACAATTGCTTGAAAAAGAAGTAGGATCAACATTACATGACATAGGGGTCAGCACAGCCTTCCTTAACAAGACTCGCATGGTGTAAGTGGTAAAGTCAAGAATAAATGCATGGAATGCAATCAAACTAAAAAGCTTTTGCACAGCTAAAGATTTAGTCAAGAGTCTCAATAGAGAACCTACAAAATGTGAGAAAATTTTTGCCTGCTACACCTCAGACAGAGGGCTAATATCCAGAATATACAAAGAACTAAAAAAGCTAAACACCAAAATGACAAATAATCCTATTAATAAATGGGCTACGGAAATAAAAAGAAACTTCTCAATGGAGGAAGCCCAAAAAACCCATAACATATGAGAAAATACTCTACATCACTAGCAATAAGAGAAATGCAAATCAAAATTTCACTGAGATTCCACCTCACTCTGGTCAGAGTGGCAAAAATGAAGAATAAGAACAAGGGCAGATGCTGGAGGGGATGTGGGAAAAGAGGAACACTGTCACTTTGCTGATGGTACCATAAACTGGTACATTCACTCTAGAAAGCAGTGTGGAGACTCCTCAAAAAATTAGGACTGAACCACTTTAAGAACCAGCTATCCCACTCCTGGGTATCTTCCCAAAAGAGTTAGAATCAGCATACTATAGAGACACAGCTTCATCAATGTTTACAGCAGCTCAATTTACTATAGCTAAATCATGGAACCAACCCAGATGCCCCTCACTTGATGAGTGGATTCAAAACTTTGGTACATAGATACAATGGAATACTACTCTAATACTACTATTAGAGAAAATTATATTATGGCATTTTCAGCCAAATGGATGGAGATGGAAAAGATTATGCTAAGTGAAATATCCCACACTCAGAGAGACTCAGGGGCTGAATGTTTTCTCTCATTTGTGGAAGCTAGAATACAAGTGAAAACAGTATGATAGATTGCTAACCTAACAATTACCTCAACAAGTGTAAATTTTTACACGATCATGGGGAACTTTGCCTAGGATGCTGGGGGACACACGGAGGTGGCAGGGAGTGGGAAAGGGAATAGGAAGGATATCAAGGAGACTGGAGGGAGGTA
>PVKS010009181.1:17097-65064 GCA_004027875.1 Aplodontia rufa | reverse complement strand
CCAAAACGACTGGATTTGGAGATAAGGCTTTTAGGAAGTAATCAAGTTAACTGAGGTCATAATGATGGGGTCCTACTGCAATGGCATCAGTGGCCTTAGAAGAAGCAAGGAAGAAGCCACCTGCAAGCCAGGACAGGAGACCTCACCAGAAACTGAATGGGCCAACACTTTGATCTTGGACTTTCCTTCTTTGGAACTCTGAGAAAATAAATTCCTGCCACTCAAGCAGTGCAGTGTATGATATTCTGTTTGGCAGCCTGAGCAGCAAGCACAATGAGTCCCCAGCGGCTGCTGATCTTCCCGGCCTGGAGCCCACTCTCCGAGAACCGCTGCTATGGGCAGGGGAGAACAGGTCAGGTCCCAAAGCTCGGGAGGTGCTTCTTTGCCCTTCTGTCTCATCCAAACCCAGTAGTGCCAGGGCAGCCGGGTAGTTGCTGACAGGCCAAAGTGTCCAGAGACGGCATGGGAGTCATGCCCTTCCGTGGGGATAGCTCACAGGAGAGCAGAGACTGCTCCAGGAAGAGTTCAGTGGGACAGGCTGACGATGGCACCTCCATCCCTGATGATGCTGTGCCGAGCCTGCCTCCTCTACCTGGAGCCAGCTGGCTGAATGGGTGACACACATCCTTCCCCGCATCCATGCTCACTTGGAGGTGCTTAAGTTCGGCTGCAGAAGTGGTGACATCTTCATCTTACCTTGCTTAGTTTATTTTGGGAGCAGCATCCCAAGGAGCAACTGCTTGGCATACACGCAAGAAAGTGGCTCTTTACAGATAGCATGGTCTTGCCCTCGTTCCCACTGTGCGTGAGGAAGGCAAAGCCAGTGCCTTCCAAATGTTACCTAGATTTTCCAGCCCAGAATTGCTCCCATGTTCCCCTTAACTTGGGTAGATTTTGGGAACAGATCAGGGAAGTTCAGTAACAGTGTGTTTCACTGTCCCCTTGTCTTTAGCAATGATGCACCTTCACTTCTCATAGCATTTTAATTGGATCCTGTTTCCAACGCGAGAAGATTCAGCCCAGGATTGTGGAAAACCCACATGGTCTTTAATGAAGCCTGTCGGCTTGCCCTCACTCCTCACAAGACTTTATTCACAGATTCAGTTAATCATTCTTAGTCCTGGGGTGGGAGAAGGGATAGAGGCAAATCACTGCCCAACAAAGGTCTTTGTACCATCAGTTTTATTTTATTTTTTTTTTGTTTTCTTCTTCCTTCTATTTAACTCCAAAGTCAACTTGATGATTGAATTTTGCTCTAATGGTTAAAAAAGCACAATATGGAATTCAAGTAAGCTCCACTTCCAGTTTAGAGAGTAGGAGAACCAGCTGGAGGTGAAAACCCAATTGGAGGTACAAAGGCCGCTCACCTCCAGTGGTCCTGGTCTGCTGGGTTGGCTCCTTCCTGTGCCCTCCTGGATACCCTGATGTCCCTTGCCTCTTGCCCGCAGATACCAACCTATTGGTCTCCTCTTCAAAATGTAGGATATACAAACTTCAGGAAAGACAGGATAAACTTGTCCTAAAGCAGTCTTCTAGTTACATTTTTTTAACCTACAGGTAAATTGATCTCTCTTCAACCCCCAGACACACTTTTCAGAGGGAGAATTTGAAATCAAGAGTGAATTTTTAATCTGCACAATAAATATGCTATTTTCTTTATATTTCCAGACATTTCTAGATTATCATTGCACTTACATAAGTTGAACTTTGAAAATTGGTTTATTTTATCCTCCTTGCCTTTTTGAACCCATTATATGTACCAAATCTTCCACTCATAGGATATGTTCTTAATAATTGTATTTTGATTAGAATAAAATGAATAATACCTGACCTGAATATTATCTGGTCCACCCTTCAGGCAACTGCTTTTAAGTAGGAGAATGCTCCAGAATTTTCAGTTTGTCAAAATGCTGACTCCATTGACCTCTTCTCAGCTTTGCCAGGATTTAGCTGGGGCCACAGAATGTTTGCTTTTAACAAATATCCTTGGGCAGCATTATGAGCCATGATTGAGAAACAAGGTCTTTAGTTTATGGCTTGAATTTCTCTCATGGCTAGAAGATAAGGTGTTAGTCCCTCATGTGGGAGAAGATTGAAGGGAGTATCAGGGCTTGTCTGATTGAAATAAAATGGCATAATTACCTCCTTCAGCTAAATAGTTGTATTGATAGCATTTTTAATCCACTTGATTTAATAGTCTCTAAATATTATAAAGTGAATTACAAAATGCCCATCAGACTCATTGTCTATACTGCCAATTCCTCCTTTCCAGGCTGCTCTGTAGAACCACTGAGTCAAGAGTGGGAAAGGGAGCTGGAGCGGTGGCTTGGTGGTTATACCATTTGCCCGGCATGCGCACGTACATGGGTTCAAGCCCCAGCACCACGTACGCAACTAAGTGTCAGAGCAACAAAAGCCATGGGGAAAGAACTCCATAAAAATTAATTCATCTGTCTCTCTTTCTTTCTCACCGTCTTTCCTTCTTAAAAAAAAAAAAAGTTGGAAAAGAGCGGTTGCCAAAACTAGTCTTCTGTGTTACTGTGCTGTATGCATGTCAAAATAAGAAGGAAGACAATTTCATAAAATCTTTAATTTGTTGTTTTAAGGAACTAATGTTTGCTGTAATTGGGTTTTTCCTCCTTCATGGTAGCATTCAATTTTAAATATCCATTTAGTCATTCTTAACTAAGACTAGATTATATTGGAACTTCTGTAGAAGTACTTTGTGACATCTGTTTGAATACAAAGTACATTTGTTATAGTCATTGCAATTAAAATGAATATCAAATGAGTTTGTGATAGCTGTGCACTTAAATGTTATTCTTTATTTTAGGAGCTTGCCTCCCTCTGTAGTTCATGTGGGACTCTAGAGTTTCTAAGACACTTATTCAGAGCATGGATCTTATTTTTATCTTAATAAACTCTTGTTGGTATCATACCATTAGGTAGCAAATGTAGAATTACTTATTATTTTGTTTCTTACAACTTTGCAAGGATAGTACTATATGGCTTGTAATATTATCTCTACTATTAACAGGAATTTTAAAATGGCAAAATAACGATTCTGCAAGTCTTTATCATCACATTTGTTCTTGCAATGTACCCATTAATTCAATTGCTCTTAATTAGCTTTGTAAAAGACAAAGAAACAAAACACACAGAAGTCATTTTATTCCGTCTATAACAGACTGGAATGAAGCATACCAATTTGGAAATGACCAAATTAATTCTACCCAAATAGAGAAAACTACTTATGGTTTTCCAAAGAGATGTTGGCTTGCTTTGTATTTACATCTTCAGAACTGGGATTTAGTGATAGTGAACTTATGGAAGGCAAAAATCATTAAACAATGAAACCTACTTCTGAAATAAGGCTTTAAGAATTGACTACGTCAAAGGTAGTAACACATGTCAGGGTGAGCAATCACATACCCAAACAGGAAGTCAGAGGGCTAGTAGGGATCAGGCTCAGGTTCTTGTAAAACCCCCTTGAGAATACAGCTCTCTTAATTTTTTAGAAGGCATGCCCCCAGCGGGCCTTCTGAACCCCTCTTAAAAGTCCATGTCATCTCCCTACACAGGTCCTCTAAGAACCAAGTCTCTCACACATGAGCCTTTAGGGGGACACAATTGATGTCCACAGTAGTTTATATCTTAAATGTTTAAAAAATAAAGTGCAACATTTTCCTGAAGCTATTGAAAAGATTGCATGAATTTATTCTATATTGGAACAAAAAGGTTCTTGTAACTATATGTTGACTATTTCATTTTCTCGCATTAAAGATGAGTTAAAGAGAAATAAAAACATATGTATACACACAAAAAACACTTGAATTTGATCGATCAGATATGGATGATAAGTTATAAGTTATGCCAGACCACATTCAACTAGAGAACAAGGCAACACTCAGATGCTTTTAGATGATCAAAATAGTTCCTCACATTGGGAAAAGACTCATTAGGTTGCTTTAAAAGTGCTTATTTGCATATGGTGAGGTGCATTGCAGACATATATTTATTTTACAAATCATATTATACTTTCTAATTAAGAACTTTCTGCTGAAGTATTTATTCACCACATATATAAAGATTTATTTGACTGCGGAGGTATCAAGCTGTTGTGTTCCCTATTTTTCTGACTCTATTTAGTGCTGTTTTGTTGGTTTCCAGGGTTTTACTTCTTTTAATTTCTCAGTGTAGCCTGGTTCTCATAAGTCACACTTTTATTGCCTTTTTAGTTGAAAGAAGTCATATAAATTATCCATCCTTTTGGGTAGTTTACTATTAGATTTTGTATCTATTGGAAAGGAGTTATGTTCACAATTTTTGCCTGTAAAGTAAGCTGTGTAAAATTCAATATATTTTGATGATACTATACTGTGATTTAGTGGCACCCAACAGAGACGAAAATACAACTCTGACATTGTAACTTATAACCTATTTTTAGCAAAAATTTCTAAACTCTGGTGTATTTATCAAGAAAATGAATTTCCCAAGTTTGTGTTGAACATTCCAAGAAACTATGATGTTTAACTCTTGAGACAACATAGATAAAATCTTCACTTAATTCCAACTGAAAAGGTTGTTTTCAGTGGATGAAATTTAATGTGACTAATCAATATATTAATTAAAGGATTAATAGTTGATCTAATTAATGATGGGTTCTGATCATCATATTAATATTGGAGAATATAATTAAATGAGACAATAAAACAAACACTAAAAACTAAAGAACAAAATTAGGAGTCATGTTCCACTCCCAGAATGAGAGGCCACATGGTGGACTCTGTCCTGAAAGGGACTGAGGGGCAGCAGGAAAGAGAGTTAGTCCACTTGAGGAGTAAGAGTAGGAGCTGATGAGAGTCTCAACGGAAAAATGAGCATGGGAATTAGCAAGTATTTCAAGTGTTTCCTGTGCATCAAGAGGAGAGACACGCAAGCTGAGACGAGGAGGATTACACAGGCGAGAAAAAGGAAGAGGGGATTCTAGGTTAGCGATTCTGTGACAGAGGTCGAGGAGCACACAGCTTAGAGTAGAAGAAGTCAAAGAGGTTGGAGTAGCAATCCTGAGGGTGAGAGAGGCAGGAAAGACACTGGAGACTCTTTCAATTGAGGACTTTACTCGAGGGGGAAGTGAATGACTTCAAATTGAGCGTTCTGGCTGTCACTTGAAAATGGAGTGGAGGGAGGCGGTGGTGTGAAGAGACCGCCCAGCACAATGTCACATGTGTCTATGAGACCCAATGACTGAAAGGCCCGCTAAGACTAAGAGAAGAGGGATTTTTTTAAAGTTTAGATGGGAAAACCAACAGGATTTGTGATTTCTTACATATATATGGTAACGGAGGAAGAAAGTTCAAGGGTAACTCGAGTTTCCAGCTTGAACACCTGGAGAGCAGTTCTAAGGTTACCTAGTAGGGTTGTGAAGAGGGAAGAGTCATGTGGGTGGAAACCATGAAGTGATGGAGCTGGGAATCCAGTTTCTCTGTCTACCTGCGATGCCTTCTGGGGTGAAATCCTTTTAACTGACACCAAAAAATGACCAAAGTAAGAGATTTCTTCACTCAAATTTAAACATACCCAACAACCAAACGGCAATGAAAAGAGTAAGATGTCACCAGAATCCTCATGCTCTCCAATCTTGCATTTGCATCAAAAGGACAGAGAAAAGATAGTCAGGACTCACCAGCCTCGGTGCTGTAACCACAGTTTTGTTTCGTTTTCATGCAAAGCGTTATGGATCTTGCTCAGTTCCCTGGTTTGCCATTGCTTTATGGCACCTGCATGGTGGCTGAGGTCAGGGCATGGCGGGCTGGGGACTTCTGCCCTGGCAATTAGACACCCAGGCCAGGAAGCGGCACATTGCAAACACCCACATTTTACGGACCAAAGCAACTCACATGCCTTGCTGCGCCCAACTTTAAAGCAGGGGAAAATGCAACCTTGCCCTGTCCCCAGGAGTAGAGACAAAGTGGACATCTGTGAACTCCTCGGGTGATGCTTTTGTAAGAGGAGTCGGAGGAGTAATGGGAGGAGCAGGAAAGCACAGGCTAACAGGACTGGAAAACCGTGACAGGGCAGCAGGAGGAGATAGCTCGGATCAGCAAGCCTGGTCCTGGGGAAGCTAAGGGAAGTGAGTGTTTATTAGGAAACAAAGTCAAAAGTGAACCAAGCCAGGCAAACGGAAATGTGGAAACGCGGCTCAAGGTAAGGCCACCTGAAGAGGAAGCCAGCCCCTGCCACGGCTCTGGAGAGGCCCCTGAGGAAGGAGTGGAGAAAGGGAACAGCAAGTGAGCGTTCTCAAAAGGTGCGAAGCCCAGGACAGCGGAGCAGGAGGCCCCTGAGTGGGAAGGCAGAGCAAAGCCAGGGTTTGGGAATTCTGGGTAGTTTTAAGGTTGAGGGGGCTGTAAATTTATAGAAGGAGATTTGGAGGGGGCAAGGCTAAAGACACAAGGCAGAAAGGGAGCAGAACAGGTCTTGGGACAGAAAAAGCATGGAAATGGCCCTGGAAGACAAGAAGCACCCCTTCTCTGAAGGAAGACGATGGCGAGGGCCCTGGTTTCCAGTGAGTTCTCTCGCCCGGTAGCATTCCTGACACCGCCTCATTCAACTCTCAGGTAAAGCAGCTGATCTTATCTTCATTTGATAAAACCAAACTCAAAGCGGGGAGCAAACTGACCGAACTCCACTGCCGCTGGCGCGGGCCGGGAAATCTGTCCCAGAAACCTACCTTTCTGACTCCCTGAGCCAAGTGTGAACACGACAGAACTAACCCCAGAGGGACCCGACCACCCCCTCTCCAAAGGCCCCACAGAGGGACATTCTCTCTTGTCAGACCTGCTTCTGTTCATGGTGGGAAATGCTGCTTAGCAAGCGGGGCGACTCCTGCATCTCTGATGGGTGAATTCCAAGGACAGCTTGAATTGCACTTGCTGATGTGCTGAGCTGAGCATCACCGAATGTTCACCTTCCAGAATGTGCGCTTTTCTGCCGTTCCATTTCGTGAGTGCGTGTTTAGCCTTGCTTCTCAATGTTGAACACAGGAGCAAAGGGAAGCTGCGAGGGTTGTGTGGCCACTGTAGGGATCAGCCCTGGTCTTCTCAGGTCCTCTGGTTAACATAGAACCACAAGGGTCCGCATCATAAAGAAAAGTGAAAATGCAAAACACATAGCAGAAGTACAGACTGGTATTTAGTTTTCCTTGAAGTTATCTGCCTGTATGTTTCCCTAAGTTTTCAGACAGGCCAGCACTCTATTGTTAATCTTCTCTAAACAAAGATTAGATATGAAAATTATAACACCATAGAAATTACACTAAAGCTAAATTTTCTTTGAACGTTATTACATCTTAAAGAACAGATTTCTTCTAATTTATGAGAAGTGTGGGTTTATAGAGTTGCATTTAAACTAGTTAAGCTTTAATATATTAAAAGACCATAAAACCAAGGTTTTTAAATTTGCATTTTAATTTATTATAAAAGGTTGTAAAAATGAAGCAATGGCTGTTATCCAGTTTCAAAGATTAAAAAACTAGGTTTGAACAATTTTTCAAAATTCCATATGCCTTACTCTTCTGCTCTGCGGAAAAAGTGGGTAGTATTCGTAAAAAGATTGGATGTGTATAATGATATACACTTTAAACTTTTTCCTTTAAGAGAGAAGGACGGTAAGAGAGAGAGAGAGAGAGAGAGAGAGGGAATCAGTGTTTATTGAGTTTTTCACATGGCCTTCCCTGCTCTGACATAGTTGTGTAAGTGGTGCTGGGGTTTGAACCCATGTACTAGCGCATGCCAGGCAAGTGCTGTAACTGCCAAGCCACAGCTCCAGCTCCCGCCCCCCTGCTTTAAACTTTTAAAATGATATTTTAAAAGTACAGCATTTAAGGAGAAAATGTTAATGGAAAAATTATAGACAATTTTTTTGCATTTTTTTGGAATAGTCCTTTCTTGTTTTTATTTATATCCACACATTTTGTCAGAGTCAGAAACAAAATTGAATTCAATGTGGAGTTATGTCATGCAGAGCCAGAGTTGTTTGGGGAGGCTTAGGAACAGGAGAAGATGGGGGTTTAGAATTCTGTCCGTGAGTATTATCGGCCAGGCCCATCCAGGCACAGAAAGTGAAGGATCTATAGAGACTGATTGCAAAGAATCTGATATGGAAGCCTTCCTAGGCGTGTCCAACACCAGCACATGCTGTCCAGAAGGGCGGAATGGGACTCAGGCAGGAGCTGCAGCTGCTGCCACAGGTGGAATATCTTCTGCAAGGACATCTTGGTTACACAATCAAGACTCTTTGATGATTGGCAGACCCCCACTGTCCCCCAGGCTACCTAGAACAACCTCTTTTAGGTGAGGTCAACTGAGTGTAGATTCTAGTTGCATTTAGAACCTGAATTTGTATTTGGCAGAATAACTGTATGCTATACGTAAGTTGAAATATAAAGCTTACCACCAGAGTCAGCAAAGACTACTTCTTCAATGAACTTCTGAGAAATCTGTACCTAGGACAGCAATGATTTATTCCCTCAGTTGAAGAACAGAAACCTCTATTTGTCAGGATCCAGCAGTCTGATATAGAGGGATTTTCCACTCTTATATTTTCTCCTTTCTGATGAAAGTACAGGTGGGTCTTGTGACATACTGCCAAATAAAATATCATTTCATAAGTTTCTAATAATCACAGTTTTAATGAAATGAGTAAGTCAAAAAATAAAGTTGTTCCTTTTCCTTGTGACATTTCAAAAAAGCTATTGATGGCGCTGTTCCACGCCTCAACCAAGATGGCAAGTACCCACAGAGATGCGGCAATAATTCAATAATTGTCTCAGGATTCTGCCTGAAGGGAAGCATTTCCATAGAGCCAACAGAGTGCCTGGTGTCCATCCCTCGGGAGAGTTCCAGTGGAGTCTGTCACCCCGTTGGAACTGTTCTGCGTTGTTTTCCCTCTGGACTCTCAGAACTGACTCAGATTCCTTTGCCCAGTGGAGGTGATGTTAAAGCTGCTGGGAGGGTAAAGTTGAAGGAACTCCTGTTTGTGCAAGTGCTTACGAATGGAAGAATACCGGAGTTTTATTTCAGAGACTATATGTTTCCTAAGCTATTATTTCCCCAGCAGTGAATGATGAAACTTCTCTGGATTCTATTAACAATTGTGTTTGCTTACAATTTACCTAGACCAGTGGCTGGGTGCATAGATTTTATTGGACAACGAATAACACAGTCGCGTGTTTGTCGACTGGGAACGTCAAGGCCACTATGACCCTCAACCCTCATGGTCAATCTTCTTAAAGCAGCATGCTCAGTTTTTTGTTTGTTTGTTTTTTTATTTTTTTTGTGGTTTTGTTGTTGCTGTAGTTGTAGTTATTGTTGTTCTATATCTGGATCCAGGCTAAGTGTATTTTTGCCTATTAATGCTTAAAAATACTTTTCCCTAAATCCAATGATGATACAAATGAAAGGAAGGGAAACAGCATTAGCATTTATTAAGTGCTTACCTAGGAATTTAGATATATTCCCTCATTCAGTCCACTCTGACGCTCTCAGTGATATATATCACTACTTCCATTTTATAGCTGAAGAAACATAACTTCAAATGGGTTCATTAATTCACCCAAGGAAAAGCAGTAAGTAATGTGCTATGAGTCCAAACCAATTGCTTTTGTTTTTTATTAGTTCAACACAGCCTTACATAGTGAAGGGATTCATTGCTACACATTCAAACATGGACTGGCAATGATAAAGCAACCTGAACCTGATCCTTACCCAGGACCTCCCCCACCTCTCCCACCCCAGATCTCATCTCCTCTGTGACAGGTATAAATGACCATAAATGTATATATTAATTTGTAAAATTTCTAGTTTTGAATGCCTGCTTATTATTTGGCTTCTCAGGGGAGTCAAAATACCCTGTAGTATTAGTAACTCCCACCTTTTCTTTCCAACTCCTTCCCTCCCCCATAGCTACAGTTCCCCCAAATTATGTGTTACTTTGAATTTGGTGGGTCCGTTAATTAAACTTGACTAACTTTCACCCTATCCTAGATTTTAGTCGAGCTTCCACGTATGAGAGAAAACATTTGACACTTAAGTCTCTGTACTTGGCTTATTTCACTCAGCATGATATTTTTCCATCTCCAGCCAATTACCTGTGGAAGCCAAGATCATTTTCTAATAGCAAACCAATTGTTTTAGTCAACTTTTGTATCACTGTAGCCAAGGACCTGACAAGAGCAATGTTAGAGGAGGAAAAGTCGATTTGAGGGTTCATGGTTTAGGCACCTCAGTCTATAGACGACCAACTGCATTGCTCTGAATCCAAAATGACACAGAACATTTTGGCAGAGGAGTGTAGTGGAGCAAAGCCTCTCAGGACATGGCCATCAGGAAGCAAAGGGAGAGAGCTCTGCCCACCGGGCACAAACCACCCACCCAGTTAATCCCACCAGCGCACCCATGCGCTGATTAGGTTAAAACTCTCCTAGCCCCATCATTTCACCTATCAGTTTTCTTACATTGTCTCACACATGAACTTTTGGGGACACCCCATATCTAAACCCTAACACATTATTAAAAATCCGTATTTATGTATCTTTAGCCCCTCACATTTTCCACCAACAAGTTGGAAGAAAAGAAAATGAGGTCACACACCAAGAAAATCAATTGGGAAATTTTTAATTTCTTCTGGACTAGAGTCTTAATACTGCTTTAGTATAATTAAAAATGAAGGTTAGAGCATCGTTGTTAAGCAACAGGTCAAAAGGGCCTTGAAAGCAAATTCCTGAATCCTTTTCTTTTTTTTTTCCCTGATAGTCTCTATTTGGCGCTGACAAGTATATTACACAATGTGGCTGAGATGACAATTTGTTTGTAACCATATTGAAAAACATTTGACATGAAGGAAATAAAACAGTCTCTGTTTCTACAGTGCACTTGGTTTTCATATTTTCTACTTCAAACAGAACATGCAAATTGCATATTGATGAAATTGAAAAATGTTGCAAAAGGTTATCCCTTTCTTTTCAGACATAAAATACAGAAAAATGTTGCTATTTCCTGTTATTTATTTATTTATTTATTTTTTGATCTTTCCAAAGAAACTTCCCTGCTGAGGTCTAACACAACTGATACATCCTACATTGCATAAGAATGAATAATTTGTTTACTAATTACCTTATAAATTTCAGAGACCCTGTTAGGATGAGAAAGAGCAGAGATTGTCAGATTACCAAGCTGGTAGGGGATAGTACCTGACAACTGCACACAGTAGATACTGATGCAAGACATAAAATCTGACCATCAGAGACAGAAGGGACTTTTCCTCTCAAGCAGGGGATTGTCAAGGGGATGAAATAACTGTGCTAAGAGGGCAAGGGAAGAGGCACCAAGAGAGGACCTGACCTGGATGGCAGGAGAGGGTGCATTGAGCAGAGGAAGGAGGCCAGGATGGCAGGGATTGGGGACACTCCCAGAACACACACCCAGAACAAAAACACCTAGAACCACACCTAGAACACACACCTAGAACATACACCTAGAACAACACCTAGAACCACCCAGAACACACACCTAGAACAACACCTAGAATCACCCAGAACACACACCTAAAACTACACCTAGAACACACAACCAGAACACACACCTAGAACCACACCTAGAACCACACTTAGAACCTAGAACTACACCTAGAACACACCCAGAACACACACACAGAATGCACACCTAGAACCACACCCAGAACACACATCTAGAAGCACACCCAGAACACACACTCAGAACGTACACCTAGAACGCACAGCCCACTCTGCAGTTCCTGTCCACCAGTTGATCACCAAATGTCATAAATTTCATGCGCTCATACCATTCAATTGGCCCCAATGTTAAAATCCACTAATCTTTTTTTTTTTTGGAAGGTAGCCATCTAGAAACCATTTTTCATTTGATTTCCCTTTTAAAACATCAAAATGGTAATTAAAGCAACAGAATTAAGAGGATTAACACTGTGAAACGTTCAAGTTCATAAAGGGAAGCTTGAAACATAGTTGAGGATAGACAAGGGTTTACTTCTATAAACCTTACTTATGAGTTTGTACAAAAAGGATTGACAAAATAATTTATAAGGCTATAATATAAAATAGGAAATATTAGTGAAATAGCACAAACTAAGAAGCATGTACTGACTGATAGTCATTGCACCTAGATTTCACAAGTGACTTGAATTTTGGCTTATCTGGAACTAATAATCAAACTCATAAGAAATATCAAAAAGTTGAATTAATGTAATTGAAGGGTTGGAGCGGTGGTGGCTCAGCAGTTACAGCGCTTGCCTGGCATGCGCAAGAACACGAGTTCAAACCCCAGCACCACGTACACAACAAAGTGTCTGAGGAATGAAAGTCACATGAAAAACTAAACTCTCTCTCTCTGTCTGTCTTGCTGTTCCCTCTTCCTAAAAAAAAAAAACTGTAAAAGATTTTAACATGCATATTTGTCTTGGTAATGTTTTAAAATTCCTTTCTAGCTATAGGTGTGACCAATATTAAATATGTTGTCTAAGCCTGATAGTGAAGCTATAAGATATCAATGGTTGCATTTCTTCCTTCTATTTCTGGGCAATTCATTATTCTTCCAGCTTGCGAATAGATGAGACTGCTTAGATTAAACAAGGCACTCACCATGCGTGTGTGTGTGTGTGTGTGTGTGTGTGTGTGTGTACGAGCACATGTGCGTGCATCGGCATAAATTCATCCAGTGGGAGTATGTATTCTTTTCAAACTGTGTCAGACCTAAGGGACAGGTCAGTGTTGGTGAGTTTCCATGGTGCATAGAGCAGACTTCTTGAAAGTAACAAGATGCAGAGTTTATTTAAAATGCAAACAAATCACATCACTTAGATGCAATAGGTATTTGTTATTACATTTGAAAACAGCCTTTGTGGTAGTAGAATAATCAGGCAGATGAATGAAAAAAGTTGATTGTAAATAACTAAATTATTAACTACAAGAGGGTTTGAGATTAAAAGTGACATAGGAATGTCAGAAAAAATTAAAATTGAAATGTAATATTACACAGCTGAAATCAGAACATTTCACCCAGAGCAGATACATATGCAGAGAGAAGGGTTTGCAGCTTGTCAGATATGGGAGACAGAGATAAAAGGTTACAGACCAACAGCAACGAGTCATGTTTGTAGGTAAAGATATTGTGAAAATATATAATCAGTATTTTTTAAGAACCAATTTTACTGCCAGTTTAGCTTTGCTATTATCCTGCTTTGAGTATTATCTCAAGGTAGGAACAGAACCCACTCAAGTAAAATGTATAAAATATATGGGACTGGAGCAGTAGCTCAGTGGTTACAGTGCTTGCCTGGCATGCCCAAGTACATGAGTTCAAACCCCAGCACAATGTACACAAGAAAGTGTTGGAGCAACAAAAGCTACATGAAAAACTAAAATCAAAATTTATTCCTTCTCCCTCTCACTCTCTCTCTCTCTCACTGTCCCTCTCTCTTTTTAAAACAAAATGTATAGGCATGGTTTAGATAAATTTTTTCAAAAAGGCATGAATGATCTGAGAAAGAAAAGTATAATTGGGGTTGTGCTTTCAGGAGAAATCTTTATAAATAGAAGTCCTTGAGAAAATAAAAATAATGTTGAACTGCCTTGCAATTTTCATTTTTAATGAGAAAGTAGATAAAAAAGATCTCAGGCTTCACTTAGGATTTTAGTAGAGACTTTTCTCTAAAGCAGCTTCTTAGAGTTGTAGAGATGAGATGCCTGCCCGCGCATAGGGTTGAGAAGTTTCAGAAAGGAAAAGGAGCTTGGCTTGCATCATCGGATTCTGGAAGGTGAGGTCACATGATGTGGAGAAGTTTTAAATGCTGTCTCTCAAGATATCTGACCTTACCTTAATGAGTTTCTCCCAATTCCAGCCAGAATCTTTCAGTAAAACTTGATCTATCGGCACAGTCTGATCTCAAACATAATCAAGTCTGTGAGATGGATATCTACAATCAAAATGCCTTTAAATTGGGTTCCCCTCTCTTTAAAAAAAATGTCCCATTAAATGATTTAAAATAAGAAAGTACCTCCTGAAGGGATAGGATGATCTGACGGGCACAGTCTCTGTTGGCAGTGTATGTGGAGAGTCAGATTATAAACCTGATGCCAAGATATTAATCTGCAATGAGAAAACAGAGTGTCGGGGTTGGGTGGGACTGGACACTTGTATTCTCCACCCAGCCAAAGCCCTCCCTCTGGAATCTCTTAGGGGAGCCACGTGAGAATTAGATGTTGTCTCTTGCGAATCAGACACTGGATTCGGGAGCTGGAGGTCATAGGAGCCACATGGAAATCAGATGTTGTCTCTTTTTTTTTTAATTAGTTGCATATGGACTAACAATTAAGGGTGAATCATTATCAAACAATCAAGAACAAATGTATATTCACAGAGCAAGCCAAGGCTGATGCCATTCCATGGTTGCCCCCCCTGGGGTTCTCCATGGTTCCATGTTTCCCCCAATTAACCCCTGTATTAAATGGACTTCTCAGGGAGGGCGGAGGTTTCCCTCTGAGTTGATTTCTCCATACTCCTCCCTCCAGTCTCCTTGATAGGAAGATGTTGTCTCTTGAGAATCAGACAGCAGGAGTAATGAGCGATGCAGGAGTTAGAGGTCATGGGCTGTCTCCTGGGGCTGCAGTTGGACACACACTGAGCTCATCTGGTTCACTCGTCCCCTCCTCCAGGGCCGTATCTCCAGCTTCCTTCCCTGTCCCTTTGGCTCAGTCCTGTTAATGGATTCAGTCAAGCTGGCCTGGAGCCAGTTAGGCTCCTGGTGGTAATTTTGTTCCAATCCTCCCATGGAGTGTTGATGTCTTAGTTTGCACATGGAGGACAATCTTATCTCCAGAATTCTCCAGGGAAGCCTCCTAGAAACACTGACAGTGCAGGATAAGAGAGGTGACCTCCTAACGTTCTTTCCAATCCTATATTTATGTGACAAAGGCTAATAATAATAACAACGCAATGCTATTGCAAAGACATAACTGAATTTCCTTCCTGAAGAACAGTCAAAGCGGAAAAGGGGAAATCAGAGCAGACACAGAAGATGTGGCCTACTTATAGCTCTAATCCTTCATCTTTTCTCATTTCTAAGAGGAGGAAAAAGTGATGATGATTGAGATGTTTGCCTTCTTCGCCAGTAAACTTGAATTTGGGCCCCTCATGGGGATCAAATGGAAGATGCAGATATATTATTTTATTTCTTTGTAGCTTTTATAGATATGTGGGTCATTTTCTTCATGTTAAAGCTTCTCATTTGGAACTGACTGGGAAGATGAAAAAATACATGCTCAGCAAAAAAGTCTTGTGACATGGAGAAGCACCAGATGCCGGGAAGCTCTGAGATAATAAACACTGCCAAGGTGCAGAAAGCCCTTGGGGTGAATGAACTTTATTATCTGTCTGTGCATTGTTGTTGAAAATGCTGGTGGAGGGAAGTCCACCGGAATACTACCACTGGTAATAGGAAGGGAGGTAGACTGCCCAGGGCAAGGCCTGGAGAGCAACACAACTAGTTCATATACTCAGTTCCTTCAAGATTGACAGCGGACCCACCCCCGAGAAGAAAAGCGAGAGCAGCATGTGCTTCATTTCAAAGAGCTCCTGAAAGCCACCAGGATGCTGCCTAACGAGGTGATGTAGTAAAAAACTTCACTTGACACTGAATTTCCATAATGCCTTTTTTCCCCTAAGAGATTGCTTTGAAAATTGCAAAGAAACTGAAATGAGGTGGAAAACAAATAACAAAACACAAACATGTTCCCAGTGTTTGCAAATATTAATAATAATTTCCTCTCCTCTGATTCGTTTGTTTTCCCGAGAGCCTACCTCAATGTCCTCAGAGTAGAAAATGATACTTAAATTAATTAATGCAGTGGGATTTATATTTATTTATTACTGTGCCACTTGTATACAAATATTCGTAGCTACTTATAAGCCATGTGGAGCAGGGGGGTGTGACTTATGCTGTCTTGTTGAGAACGGGGCAGCCCTTATCAGTAGGTATAACTTATATAAAAAGGTTTCTGTTACTGCATTACATTGTACACATTGTTTTGCATTTAAATCCTTCACAGTCCATTTCTGAAATTCCTCATTGATTCATTCATCTTCCAAAACACTAAGTGTTAAACATACACTGTCTTTAATGTACTAAGTTAATTTCTATAGGGGGTTAAAAAGTGAATTGGACCTGGACGTGATTCCTCTCAAAGATGTTTTTAAGAGATTTTGCTGGTGAGTCTCTGGAGTTCCATTGTATCTATCATTTAGTCCCTACAGTTCATGGTGAGGGAGCCCAGAGACAGATGGGACCACATCAAACTCTTCCCCATCAGGATTCTCCGATTCCACCCACCCCACACACAAGTGCCTTACGATATAAACACTTAGACTCCTGTGTCCACTGGGCTGCTGCCCCGGGTGTGGTTACTAAACACTGTTTCCCAGTGACACCTGTCTGTCCTCAGCCCCTGCCCACTCTCCCAGCAGGTCACAGACATGGGGCTCTGGGTAACCCTGTCCCGGCTTCTGGACTTTCAGTATTTTCCTTCCATTGTCCCAAGACTTGAAAGGATTTCATGTTCAGCAATTTTTTTGGAAGAATATAGTATCATTCACATTCTGTGGTCTTCTTTTCTGAAATTCTTACTAGTTGTATATTCTTTGTCTTTAGAAATCAAGTTTTGGCTAATGAAGTGTGGGTCCTATTCAGTAAAGCTCAGCTGTCACTATGAGCCACACCATGTAAAGAAGTGTCCCTGAACTCCAGAGCAGAGCGCTTAGGAGGCACTGCGTAGAGGTGCGTGCAGCTGGATTTATTCTGCTCTGTTCTGCTCCTTCCCCTGATAATGCAAGCATCCTATGATCTGCCAGCTGGTACCATGACATAGCTCTACCTATAAGGTTTGACTTGTAGCAGGGCCACTAAAGTCCTTTGGCCTTCACATGTCACTAACAAAAGGAACAAATGGTCTATCATCCTAAATTCTCAGGACATATACCATACATTTCTTTATAACTATTTCACTTATATAAAAATAGTCCAATAAGTTCACCAGAAAGGCCAGTCAATCCTTTCTAGAAAACTCAACACCAGTTCTCCATTTGTTTTCTGTGGTGCCTAGATGGTACCCGTGTTAATCAAATATGTAACCCCTCTCCTAATCTGCCTTACTGTGTCATATCCACTCTGCGCCATAAGAACTCTCCCCTCCTGATCCTCTGTACTTCACCACCATGGTCCCCACATTCTGCGTCTCTATCACAGCCTGAAGGACAATGTTCCAGTGTTTCCAGGAGTCCTTTAGCCCACCAGTGGGGTGGCACGGTCCCCTCATCTGCTGCCGAATCAAGGGGCTGATTGACATTGCACTGAAGCTCTTCGTAAGAGTTAGCGCAGGAAATAAAACTAAGGTGTTGGGGTTAGGCAAGAAATTCAGATAAAACTACTTGAGAAATGTAGCCGAGCAATATATAATTAGATGAGAGCATCCGCCTACCATCCCGAAGGCTTCTTTTTTTGCAGAGACAACTGATAGCATCAAGTAGCAGATGGTACTCTTGCGTGGGCGCAAGTGAATAGTGAATACTTCTTACCTTGAGAGTAGCGTGCTCAGAATCTGGCTATTGGATTCACTCCTATCGATGCCAACTCGATAGCTTAATAGTTCACTCTTTCTCTGTCTTCCATTCCTTTGCATCGGTACCATTATTACATTTAGCAAAAGAGTTCTAGAAGAGTTCAGTAGCATCTCTACCAGCCGACTATTGGCTACCACTTGGTTACCTAACACTACCTGATGAATTCGAGCAGGACTACAGCAATTTTTAGTTCCTTTTTAATTTTTTAAAGATTCTCATATGTTTGAGTTTGTAAAAATGAGAAAGTTTTTCAGGTCCAGAGTGTGGTTTTCGCCCCACAGTCTTCTTGCTCCGAAGGAGCTTGTGTGACTCTGTAAGTAGCCCATCTATTAGAATTTTGTTAGGAAAACTAAATTAAGTCACATGATTACAGGAATGGACTGTGAAGAGAGGGTAACACAGTAGCAAGAAGGACTCTTGGCCTCTGTTTAGAGGAGAGACAAAGTCAAATACATTGGTGAATCCGGTCCACTGTGGACCTCAGAGTCTAGAAAAGACATCCAAGTCCCCAAGGCAAGGAAGTCAAGAATATTCCAATTATAGGAAAAGATTCAGTTTTTCTCCCTCTAGAAGTGGCACACTGTGGTTATCAATTTGCCTACTTTTTGCAATTATTACTATAAAATTGTACTTTTTAACTTATTTTAATTGACAATGTACAAATTTACAATGTTTTGGTACACAGTATAGCGACTGAATCAGGATAATTAGCACGTTCCAAATTTCAAACTTTTATTCTTTTGGGTGAAACATTCACAATCCTTTCCTCTGGTTATTTTGGAAAATGTGATGCATTAATGTTCTGTAGTCACCTAATGAGCAGTGAAAGCCAGAATATATTCCTGCCATCCAACTGTAGTTTTGTTCCTGTTGGCCAGCCTCTCCCAATTCTACTTTCCCCCTGCATTTTCCAGCTTCTGGTGACCACCATTCTACTTGCAACTTCTGTGAAATTAGCTTTTCCTTGAGATGCAGCAGTACTTGTCCTTCTGGGGCTTATTTTACTTAATATATCCTCCAGGTTCATCCATCTTGTCATAAATGGTAAGATTTCATCTTCTTTATGGCTGAATAGTATTCCATAATATATGCATACCACATATTTATTATCTGTTCATGTGTTGACCAGCTGATGCAATATTTGTTGTTATGAGTGCAGAAATTCAGCACACTGACTTCATTCCTTTTGTATGCATTCATAGTATACAATATGATGTTTTGATATGCATGCATAGGGAAGTGATTATGGTCAGAAATTCATATATCTGTTTCCTCACAAATTAGCTTTAAAAACCTTGTATTTCTCAATGTGGGATGGTTAATTTATTTACCCATTCATTCCTCCTACAACTCATTAGTTCTTTGTACTACTTGACTGAATGTCCACTGAATATTATATCATTGTTGTATATGTCCTCTGTAAGTTGTTTCATTAAGTTCTGGGAAGGATAAAAATGAAGTCCAATTTTCTATGTAGCTAAACTTGTGTTATCAGCAAAACATTAACAGAATATTAAATTAACCGAATTTTCCATGCCATTATGGAGGTTGAAACGCACAGTGGTGAAATAAAACAAGTAAGTTTTTATATGATCATACATGCTAATACAAATATGATTTACATGCAAATATACTTCCATGTATGTATGTCTATCCTTGCATGTAGATAGATGATTTTAGATGTAATAGTCATGACTTCCCGTAGTCACTTCTTCCATATGACAAGTAAAATGTCATAAAGCTTAGAAATGACTTGGACTAGACCCTCAGGTAAACCATTCACAGGGGAGGTATATTCTCTTTTGGAAAACCGAGAACAGTAAGAGGGTGCCTCACTCTGTAGGCTGGGGCATCCAGACCTCATGGGAGTCAAGACTTAACTATATGAGAACCTGCATGGCACCCGGCGCACAGTGGTAAACATTCCAGTTGTAAGCATTAGTTGAAGGACTGAAGGACAGACGGCAAAGCCCCTTCAAGGCATGAGTCTGAGAAGAGCCAGAGCATTGCAGTACCAGGGATCAACAGGGCTCCCACACCCTTCTCCTTCTCAGGAGCAAAGCTCAGCCTCCGCCTCTAGGTTATATGCCCCAGGCTTGCATAAGAGACATCAAGGCACAGCGTTTCAGCAGGCCTCGTCCCCTAGCAGAGAGCACACTGCTGCTGTCCTGCCAGCCCAACATGTCCACATCAGATTTGGAGGTGCCGTTCCCAAAGCAGATTGTAACTGATGCTCAAAGACGACTCCAAATATTCCATGTAAATACAAAGCAGAAAGGCTCCTCTTGGAAAGGCTAAGGGAGAGACCCCAAGTGATGTTTAACATGACTGCCGTCCTCATTTTTGGTCCTTAAATGATACCACACATGAGAAAATGCTCTGCTAAAGCCTCGTTCTGTTCTTTCTCAGGACTGAAATCATTTAAATAGCTGAAAACACTGAAGCAATTGCCAGCCCACCCCTAGACACAGGCACATGGCAGCTCACGCGGCTGTGCGTGTGCACACGTTCATCCACACACATCCTCAGTACACACGCGCCTCAGCCGGGGGTCCCCACGGAGGTGGCCATCTGCTGATGTATCGTGTGCCTCAGCAGGTGTCTGCTGAAGCCCCAGGTCCCAGTGCCTCAGAATGTGACTGCCTTTGGGACAAGTCCCTTAAAGAGGCAATTTAGGTAGAGTGGGCCTGCGGGGCTGGAGCCCCCCTCCAGCAGGACTGAGGTCCTCGTAAGAGGAAGAAGCATGTGCAGAGGAAAGACCAGGGGAGGGATGAGAGGAGAGAGGCCCCAGGAGAAGCCAAACCTGCCGGCATCTTCACCTCGACCTCACCTCCCCGAAGTGCAAGGACATTAACTGATGTCACTTACGCCACTTGATCTGCGGCACTGTGATGGCAGCCCTCGGAAACGGATTGCCTTTCACCTACAGATCAAGGCTGCCCTCAAACCACAAGGAGGAGAATCGTTTTCTTTGTGCAGGTCGTGTGGCGTCAGTGTCCAGGTCTTAAATCTCCGCCCAGTGTGGCAGTACCCTGACAGCAACACGGGCACTGATGCCATCCCTGTTCAACTCACTTCATCCACAAGGGAACAAAGGGAAATCACACGTTTATGATCTGCACTCTTGGCGAGGCCACTTCCCGTATTCGATATCTATTGTATCACTTATGAAATACCAGGGGCGGGTGTCACTCATCTGAGAAGCATGACTTTCTGGGAGTCGTGCCCATCACCTACAAGCTGGGAAGCCCAGGTCCACGTTCACACCCAGCTTCTGGAGCCCACTGAGCTGACGGTCTCTCTGGGTTTCCTGTTCGGAGGTGACATGAAGCTCACTCATGCCTGGAAGACACAATGGTAGCTGTCAGAGAGGGTGCCCACCTACCAGGGCTGGGGTGCAGAGGGGCAGAGACTGGGCAGCTTCAATTACAGGGGTTTATTCTCTCCCAGTGCTGGAGGCCGGAAGCCCCAGGTCAGGGTTCAGCAGGGCTGCACACCTCTCCCTCTCAGTGGCCAGGAGACAAGTGGTCTTCCTGTATGTCTGCGTCCCCGGAGGCTTTGTCTTGTAAAGACTCGAGGTCATATTGGAGTAGGGTCCAGCCTGGCCACCTCACTTTCTCTTGTTTTCATTTCTTCTCTACTAAAAAAATCTACCTAGCAATTAATATAAAAAGATAAAAAACCTGACCATCCGGAGTCACCGTATTTGGAGAAGATTTTATTTTATTTTACAACAGAAGTATTTTGATGTTTGTGGTTACCATTACAAGGCCCTATTTAATTATTTATTTATTTTTTAAAAAAGGGAAAGAGAGAGAGAAAGAATCAATGTTATTTACTTTTCCATCTGGCCTTTGTTTCTCCAACACTTAGTTGCGTGTGTGCGTAGTGCTGGGATTTGAACCCGGGTCCTCACACATGCCAGGCAAGTGCTCCAACCACTAAGCCACTGCTCCAGCTGCAATGATCAGCTTTGCAATGATGCCTTTCACAGGCATGGGCAACGGCCCTGTGGCTGCCTGTCTTGCACGCTTCAATGCCTATGGCACTGAAGCCTCACGGCAGCCCTGATTATTTATTTTTAAGGGTTTTAAAATTTATATATATATATTTATATTGTATTATTTCATTAGAAGCGTGTTTGTTTGATTGTTCAACAAATACATTTCTGAATTAAAAAAAAAAGCAGGGGTGCAGGGAAATGGATCCTGGGGCAGAGGAATGAGCAGCAGGCACAATGGGTACTCTGACCCTTCAGCCTGGAGTCTGAGGCCGGGCGCTGAGCCGCTGGTGTGCCGCTGAGACTGGAAGCAACTCTGATTTGAACTGGAACGGGGAAGCATCTCCGCAGAAAGAGCTTCAGAAACAAAGTTATTTAGAGGGAATTCTCCCCCATGCTAAGTATTTTCTTTGCTAAGTATTGAATACAAGGAGAAGAGTTTTTGGGGTTTTTTGTTTGTTTGTTTGTTTTGTTTTAAGGAAAAATAAATAGGGGCTGGAGCGGTGGCTCAGCGGTTATGGTGCTTACCTGGACGCTCGAGTACGCGAGTTCAAACCCCAGCACCACGTACACGAGGAAGTCTCACAAAGTCTCGGAGCCACGAAAGCCACTGGAAAAAACTAAATAAAATTGATTCTCTCTCTAAAAAGTAAATACATAAATACATAAATAAATAAAAATAAATAAATAAACGAGGGAGGAACACGCTATTTCCCTTCAGTGTTTTGTTTTGTTCTGTTGGCTGAACAGAACAAGGCTTCTCTAGGATGCGGTTCCTTTTCTTCTGTTCCTGTGAGAACCCTTGGATCCATGCTGTGAATGGAAATAGCTTCATGACACTAAGGACAAAACCCCAGGTCCTTCACCGGGTCTCCAATTCCATCTCGGACCTCCTCTAACGATCTTCCTGGGCTTAGGGACTCAGGCTCGTTCCCTCTGGCTCTGAACCCAGAACCCCTATTCAACACACTGTGGTGTCTTCCTAAGCTGCTCTCCTCTGTCCCTGTGCATGGCTGCCAGGTGGTCCACAACTCTCCTGTCCCCAACCTGAAGCCGACTCTTTTCTCTAAGTCATATTTATTGAAGTGTAAGCTCCATAAACGTGTGTGTAAATCTCAGAGTTGCAAAACCTGATTACTTTTCACAAAGTAGATACAACCATGTAAGCAGCACCCAGACCAAGAAATGAAATTTTACCTGTGTCCCAGCGGACCCCATAACACCCTTTCCACAACCTTCTAAAGGCAACCAGTGTCCTGACTTTTGAAACTACAGCACAGTTTCCCATTTTTGAGCTTTACAAAGGAGAACAATATGAGCTGGGCCGGGGGTGCATATTTGGTAATACTGAGGCAGGGGGACAGAAAGTTCAAGGTCAGTTTGGGAAATTTAGAGAGACCCTGTCAAAAACAATACATTAAAAAAAAAAAAAAACCAGCCAGGGATGTAGCTCAGCGGCAAACAGCCCTGGGTCGGTCTCTCGTACTGCAGAACATAGGCAAACCAAAGAGTGAAACTTGAGCTCTGCTGAGAGCACTTCTTCGGCTCAGTGCTGAATTTGTCAGATTCGTCTGTGTCGTTGCTGGGCATGGGTGCAATACAACATGCCTTCTGTCTTGCTGCAGATGCACATTTGGGTTGTTCTCAGTTTGGAGGTATTACAAATGGTACCGCCGCAAACATCCTCATATAAAGTACGCACGTGTGTGCCCATCCCACCAACTGCGGCCCCAGCGCGGAGAGTCCAGAGCTCCCCTGCTCCTGTTCCTGCCCGTACTTGATAATGTGTCTATATTGTCCTAATGATCGGGCAGCAATGCCAGCTCTTTTGAAAAACATTAATTTTTTTCAAAATAACTTGTTAATAAATGTTAACTATGGAAAAAGCTGAAATGCAAACAAAAGAAAAATATGAAGTCTAGCAAAGTAAATAAATGAGTCATTGAAAATCACGTGGAATCTACCACCCAGAAATAACTACTACTAATATCCCTGGTGTTACTCTAACACCCTTTTTTATGTTTGTGCTTTCTAATACATAAGATTTTACTCAGTACCCCTGGTTACTCATTTAACCAAATGCGGTGGAAAATATTCAATATAAATAATTTTGTACCATAAGTGTTAATGTCTAAATAGTATTGTTTCAGGAACCTTTGTTGAAAGGTTAAAACAGCCTTGGAACCATAACTTTACAAAGATCCTCTATTAATATTATTAAAGTCAAGACCTAAAGGGAAACTGGTGTGTCAAGAGACTATGAGCTGTGTTAGCTGCTCACGGTGCTGCCTACCTGTAATCCCAGCGGCTCAGGAGGCTGAGGCAGGAGGATCGCAAGTTCAAAGCCAGCTTCAGCAACTTAGTGAGGCCCTGAACAACTTATCAAGATTCTGTCTCAAAATAAAAATAGAATATAAAAAAGTGGGCTGGGGATGTTGCTCAGTGATTATTTATTATAACATGATGGAGAAAACCAGCTCCAGAGACTTCCTGTGGGCCGTCTGGTACTCCAGCCTCCACCCATTAAATGATTCCTCTGGAGGGGATCAAGACCTGAAGAGAAGGACAGGTAAATCCAAACGGAATGACTCCAAATACATGGGACAGTGTGTGTGTAAAGTCGGATGTGCACCACCCACCTGCAGGACTTCATGTTCACCCCTCAGTTTGTTAGCTGTGATGAACACTGAGAGAACAGAATTGAAAGGATGCTTAGACCCCTGGGGTTCTGTGCCTCCTTTTCATATAGACCACGCTGGAAAATCAGCTATTGGTCTGAGGTAAAATGTGATTTCAGCATTCAAGGGACCAAGAAGTAGAGTCCTGTAAAATATCAGAATGAAATCATAGGAGGACCATCAGAGATGATGTTCCTGGAAAAGGTGTCACCAATTGAAATGACGCCTCCGATCTGATCTTTCCCTCTATGGGAACGCAGTGTGGTATAGGAAGATCTCATTCCATCCACAATCCGAACACCCAAAAGTTAAAAGGAATTCCACCAATGATCCACTTCTTCACATTTTCATAGCACATCAGTGCTGTATTGAGCATCTTAAATCTGAATTATTTCACAGGATAGGACAATACAGAGTCAAGTTAGAGAAAAGGACGTATATGTCCCATTATCGCAGGCTATTGTACAAAACTTTTATCCTCCTTAAAAATCCTAGTCTTGTTTCTTAAAGAAGATTCACAGAATTCAGAAAGTTTTCCTTGGGAAAATTTGGACTGAATTTTCAGCAAACATTTGGAGGGACTTAAATTAGTGAGCGACCTCTTAAGGAAGTCATTCAGGGAGCTTTGTTTCCCTGGCTCCTTACGTGCTGAAATGCAGCTGCCAGGCATGTCACATCTTCAGATGCTCTTCAGCCTGCAACACATGGCCCTCCTGCTTTGAAGAAGCTCTTCCAACCAGCTTTTCTGTGTTCACCGTGGATCCTGCCCTCGCACTAGGCACCACCATGGCTAAAAGTCCACAAGACTTGTTCTTGAACTTTTCTTTTATTTGATCCTTCACAATTTTGCCGCTTCCATCTCAGAAAATCTCAACGCTTTGATTTGATTGCAGCTGGATTCAAGGGGACCCAAAGCCAGGTTCCATCCTGAATTCACAAAATCAAAAGTGTCTCCATGCCAGTCGTACGTTCTGAACGTGGCCGTATGGTAATGGACAGCCACCGTGGTCAGAGCCAGCTGTTTCTTCCTCGTTATCAGCCATTTTTAAGACGTGGAAACACAAGGGGAAGAAGATTCCTATTGCAGAGTAGGAAGAAGCGGGATCGGTTCCTCTACACATTTGCCCGTCACCTGCAAAGCTACTAGATGAAGCCCTAGCCTGTCTTGAGCATCCTCTGCTTCTATAAATTCCATGTGAGGTGAGATTTACACAGCCCGATGATGACTCTGCTGCTCTATTGCAGCTCCGCTGTGGAATTTTCTTTTCTAAAAGAAAGAAGCAAAGTGGAAGGAGAGTGTGGGTTTGCTGGAGGTAATTTCCATGTAACCGATTAGCGTCCAAGTTCCCAGCACTGTGCTGTTACTCACATGGCTTATTCCACCCTTACAACATCTTTATTCTCATTTTCTCAGCCAAGTAGAGAATGGGGTCCAGGGGAGTGAAGCAATTATATGGAGTGGGCAAATCAGCAGTTTGGATTAAGTTAGAACAAATGTAAAGCTCATCTTTCCGATGTAGCATGCTGCCCCCTAGCTATACGAGGGGAAAAATCCCATTATTCTCCTACCCCATTGAGGATCTCCTTCAACTGTCTGCAGGGCTGAGCTCCAGTGAAACCTAAATTACATATTTTACTGTCATTATCTGCAACCCTGGGGTGGCGCTGACCATACTTTCAGATAATAAGTGGGAAGAATAACCAAGCCTGAAGATGGAGACATTAAATTTTTAGATGCAGGCCAACAGAAATGAGACTTTGTTTTCTGTTAATGATATGAATTTAAATAGATCATGGAAAACTCAGAAGTTTTCTAAAAAGCAGAGACTGCCTATACCCTTTTATGATTTCCAAATACATATTAAATGATACTGTAATCAGTGGAGGCTTTAAAAAAATTCATATTTTATGAGATAAGGTCGTAAAACATGCCAAAATATGTCTGAGTACTGGTAAACGTAAACGGTACATCAATAGCTGCCCTGGTTATTTGGAAGAGGTATAATAAACAAGCAGTATATTGTAGTTATGACTGTTTTTATTTTTTAATTTTAAAGGAAATTTCCAAGTGTGGAATATCCATGCAGAAAGCAAAGAATAATCCATCTTGCTGGCGTGAGATCTTAATCCCTATCCTGTGGGCAGATAACAGAGAAGGGAAGATTTGGGTGGAAATATGTAGGTGCTATTTAAATGTTGAAACTATCCAGCAACATCTGAGTGCCAAATAAAACACTTCACAGTTTCATCTCTCCTTAGAGAGCTTTTTTTTTTTTTTTTTTTAGTTGTTGGTTTGGGAGAAAATTGCAGTTTAAGATTTACAAACCACTTCATTTGCAAACTACTATTACTAAAGTTTCTACCTCCAAAAATGTTTAAAGCTGCAGGCAATGAAAAGACATGGCATCAGAGTTTTTCCTATAAAGAAAGCTCTTATTCTATTGTAAAAAATGTGTAGTATAACAATACAATATTATTTATAGAGAGTTATTCTTATAAATAGCATTTTCACGTGTCTTACTGAGTTTTTGAGATATTAGAAAGCAGAATCTTTGAACAAACATATTTTACATAGTTGCTTAAATGCGGCAGAGTTCAAGTAATTATCTTCATCTTGATAAGATCCCACGGAATTTACAGTGGTAGCTGGGGCTTGTCTGTAAAATTCACTTCTTATAAATCATGAGTTGTCACATTTTTCCCAAGGAAGGTAAGGTTAGATTTTCTGTGTTAGAGCTGAGATTCTCTAGATGATAACTAAAAAGTCATGTAGCATTTAATTCATCTGGAGATTTTCCTGATTTTAGTGTATGTCAACTAAAATAGGCCTGATCCTCTATGTTTTCCATCAGTCATTTATCTCAGGTCTCCATCATCGAAGGATACATTCATTTCCTAGGCCTGCCACAAGCAATTATCACAAACTTGGTGTCTTAAATGAACAGAAATGGAGTCTCTCTGTCTAGAAGGCAGAATTTCAATGTCAAGAGGTCGGCAGGACTGAGCTTCCTGTGGGCTCTAGGGGAGAATCTGCCTTTGCTCTTCCACTTCTGGAGGCTCTCAGCACCCCTTGGCCTGTGACCACATGCTGTGACCTCTGCTTCCATCTTCCAAGGCCTTCTCCTCTTGTCCCCACATTTCTGTCTCAAGTATTCTCTCTTTTACAAGGGCACCAGTAGTTAGATTTCAGGGCCACCCTAAATCCAGGACTATTTAATTTTGAGATACTTAATTATATTTGCAAAGTCTTAATCTCCAAATAAGGTGAGAAACAGGTCCTGGGGTGTGTTGGTCAGGTTTCTTCAGAGAAACCGAATCAAGAATTATCTCTGCGTCTCCTCCATGGGCCACTGGTGAAAGTCTGACCCAGGTTCAAAGGCCTGAAAACCTAAAGCAGTTGATGCCTGAGGACAGGAGAAGATGGGTGTCTCAGTTTAGACAGAAGCAAACTCACCCTCTTCTGCCTTTTCTTTTTAATCCAAGCCCTCAACTGAGTGGACCATGCCCACCTACACTGATGAGAAGGATCTTCTTCATTCAGTGCATGGAATCAAATAGAAACATCTCTAGAAACACTGGACAGGAACACCTGCATGTGCTTGAACCCTGCCACCCTCCCTGATCACAGTCAGGTTGACACATAAATCAAGCATCCCATGGGAGTTAGGGCTTTCATGTATCTTTTGGAAGGACATGAGTCAAAAAAGTCACAAGGAGTTAAAAGTAGGCTTTGGAGTCAGGCAAAACTGGGTAAGAATAGTTCTGCCATGTGCATGAAGAACCATCATCATCCCCATGGTCCCTGGTAAAATAATAATGTATTGATTCTGCAATGTCATTGGCTTCATGCATGCCATGGGAGACAGTGGCCAGTGGGCATCACAGGATCTGGGTAAAGCACACAGCCCGCTGCTTTGCTGATCAGTGGTAGCAGCTGCTGTGATTGACGGTACTGGGTGTTTCTAATTGAAGTAATTCCATTGACTCTCATTTCCATAGAGTCCCTGCTCTCTTTCATACAGAAGGTGTTGCAAAGGAGAAATGTACATGCATCGTATCTATATTGCAAAAATATGATGACCAACTTTGCTCTAAATGAAGGATGTTCCCTAATGACATTGCTGTAAGGATTAAATGGGAAAAATAGGTAAGGGGGTAGCACGCACGTACTGTTTACTGTTATTACTAGTATCAGCAATTCCTTAAAATTTGCTAGGTTTACAAGGACCATGACATACACTACTTTTTAAACCTTATCATCCTTAAGAATAGATGATGCAATTTATAAATGCACAGATAACTTTCCAAATTATCTATCTGTATTCAAAAATTAATCACCATAGTTTCATCCACCAACTGGTGTCCTTTCTAACTTTCCCTCTATCCTGTTATCATACGGCTTTTCCTTCCCAGGATGGTCAATGAGTTTTCAGTTAAATTCATCAACACTCACATTTTAAAAGCCTTCCTGTCTTGGAGAAGTCTTTCCCAATACCAGCCACATTCTTAGTTGGCTTTGAAAATGTTTTCAAGAAGACTCTCAAAAAAAAAATCTTTTGGAATGATCTATTGAAATATTAATTGGACTGTTTATTCTACTAATAACTGGAATTTCTTCTTTCCTAATGGTTCTTTTCTTTGCCACTGATTTCTTCTGTGGTGTTAATCAGTGCTGGATTTCTGAGTTGATTCTTTGCTCTACTAATAACATGGCTCTACAGAACTCAGCTTCGTTAATACTGCCTCACGTGACTGCGGGACAAAGGCTTCTAGGTAGTATATACAGATTCGGCCTTCTTTCTTCAAACCCCAAACTGGTAAGCTAACAGCAAGGGGAATCATTTGCCTGCAGGCACTTTGGTTAAAATTATTCTCCCTTAGTCCTCATATCCATATTATAATTTGCATTTTAATTTTAATGTCTTCAGAACCAAGAAAGCATATTTAGGTAAATGTGTTAATTAGATCTTTGTAAACAACCATATGTTATTTTGGTTTATGAAATTTAAAGAGCAATTAAAAACCCATATATTTTACTACTTGTACGTAAGAATGGGGATGGATTCAATATGCAAAACCAAAGGGAATCTAAGGAAAGAGTGAAGTTAAAGATGTGCTTAATGATCTTACAGGAGAAACTAAGAGAAGTTTGAAACTTTGCTGCAGAAAATACGAGGCAGGCAATGCACACATGGAACCTTGCCATAATTAAATCACAGTGTTTGAAAGTTACACTTCCAACAGCTTTTCAACTAGTCTCCCTACCTTAGAGGAATTTTCAAAAGCAGTCTGTGGTGTGTCTGTTTTTAATGAGAGCATGTCATTCCTTCTCTGGTGACTGATCCATTTTTATCAGATTCACTGGGAAGAGCGGAGTGATGTATGAGTGTGGTAACATGAGGTGACATCTTACAGTGTGATCCGTTATCTGCAAGATTTAGGGAAGAAGCTCTCTGAAAAACATAATTAAGGAAACAAATGTTTTCAGAAATGTAATAAAGATCTTTTATGGGTTGGGTTCAGGAACATCTATTTTTGTAATATCATACACGAAGGAAATATTCTGCCAACCACCTAAATAACACTTGTATTTTGATTTTCTCTGGTTTTATTTTCCCCACAGAGAAGCTAACAAACAAATCATAAGCAGAAAATCAAAATAAAAACGTGTCTAAAAGTTTCTGTGAAGTTCTTTCCTAAAAGCTATATTGAGAAATACATTGAAGTGGATTACAACGGACTCAGGAAATGGACTGTGCTTTCACGGCCGCATCGTGAATGTGTATTTGCTTCCCACCAATAAAAATAAACAGCAGAGAACTTTAAATCTCCCATGGTCTCTTGATTGTTTTCGACCTCTGACACTTGTTCTGGGTCTAAGGGACCAATAAAAATTTTTATAAGTCCCCTCTTCTGTACCCCCAGTTTGACCCAATTTACAATGCTAAAGAATCCCATTCGTTGCTACAAGAAAATCTCTCAAACTTTGCTTTGGGATGATAAATTTCTTTTTGGTTAACCTTGGCCAATTTCAGAAGTCTTTCATTTCCAGGCCAAGATCACAATTTTATAGACAAAAACTCATTAAAAATGAATCTAAAAATGAAAATCAAGATTGCAAAAAGGACTTGAGCTCAAACAACCTAGATGAAGATATTGAAGATTCTAAACCGTGCTGATTCAGGGTGGTCAGCTCTGGGTGTCCTCATTTCTTTTCTTTTTAAATTCTACGAGATCTAGATCCCAAATTTCATCCATTTCTCTCTGCTGGAAACCATGATTTCTAACCTGTGTCTTCTATTTCAGTTGCTCTGTGTAATCACCACCCACGTAGCAATGGGCCATGTGCACAGAGCATAAGAACTGCAGAGGTCAGAGAGAAATATGCATGGCAAGATCACAAGACTGCATTCAGCATCTTTGTAGGGGAACAGGGGGTCTGAATTATGCAGATGAAACTCCCCTCGTGGAGCTCCTGCTGCTGGCTGCAATACTGCACTTTCCCATTGCAATTCATTCAATGTGAACGTGCTACTTTCCAGGGCTACAGAAAATTGCAGCACTTCTCAAGGATTTTACAAGGAACAGCTTATTGTTTTCCTCAGTGTTGGTAGTTTTCTTGGTTGTGTTTTTCTGTTTTATTTAAGAGAGGGAGAGAGAGAGAAAATCCATTTTATTCAGTTTTTCATGTGGCTTTCGTTGCTCTGTCACTTGGTTGTATATGTGGTGCTGGGATTCGAACCCAGTTTCTCATGCATGCAGGCAAGCGTGAAACCGCTGAGCCTTGGCTCCAGCCCTCAATGTTGGTAGTTTTAATCAAGCTTATTGAGACATCGGAACAGCAGCTTTCAAGGATTCAACCACCCATGTGTTGTGGACACTGATCATTTAGAACAGACCTTGGTCTAAATGCTGAGCAGCACCTTGGGACCTCCAGCTATTTTCCAAGTGTAGAGACTTTTGGACAGTGCCCATGACCAGTGGTACAGTGCAAATTGAGAATTGATTCAAGGGACTTAGGCAGTGACTGTTTACCAATTGATAAATATCATAATTTTTACAATCATATAAGGGCTTATTCACTAAATATCAGCCATGAGGCCATGTAAATCCAAGTCAAAAGACATCTAAAGGAGCTGTGGGTCATTCTAATGATTTGCCACTGCTCCCTCATTCATAGTCCCTACCCATTTCTCTCTCTCTCTCTCTCTCTCTCTATATATATATATATATATATATATATATATGCATCTGTGTATTCATCTTCCTCTCATTGTATATATAGTTTAAGAATTATTATAAAGTGAATAATAAATATATAATTTATAGTAATAAATAGTATGTACCAACTATGTGGTAACACAAAGGCATATTAGAAACATCCTATTCCAAGTTGCTATGGTTTAAATGCTTGTCACTTCCAAAACATGTTACAATTTGGTTGCCACTGCTGCAGCTTTGGGATGTGACTGGGCCATGAGAGTTTCACCATCTTGGATGGGATAAATGTCACCATAAAAGGACGAGTTTGGTCCCCTTTGTCTCTTGATGCTCTGCCTTCTGCCTCATGACAGTGCAGCGAGCAGGCTCTTGCCAGATGCCAGCACCTCGATTTTGTGCTTTCTAGGCCCGGGAGCTGTGAGAAAGTAAACTTTGGGCCATTATAAATCACCCAGCTCAGGTAAGCTGGCAGTCCAGCATGCACCAGGCCAGTCCACCAGTGAAGTTGCTGTTTACTAGAGTAAATTAACACCCAATTCATGCATGCCTAGTAAATGTTGCATGAAGAGGTGGCAAGACATGGCGATAGCACTTGCTCAAAGTCCAGTTCTGTGCCACAGGAGAAAACTAATTGTAGGTTTTCATGCGCATGCCCCACATGTGACAAAGGGCAAGTTTTCCATGTCTGGGACCAGAGACTGAAGATCAGATTCTTGGCTGTCATCACTGGTTTGTACGCGTTTCACCGAGTCTTTGTAGAAGTGGATTGGTTTTGGAAGCTCATGAGGAACAGCATGCTGAGAGGACTCTCGAGGTTTCATCAGTCTCCAATCTGCTTGGAATTTCCTGGTACTACTCAGTGGCATCCTCTCTTAGAACTGAACTCCCTTCCGTGGAGCAGTGTGGAAAATCTCAGAGGGCCACCAGTGCTTGGGTACAAAGGCCACAGGACACCACTCCCAGAAGTGTATCCTGTAGACCAGATGAGGTGGGACCAGGAGAAATCATTTCCTCCCCCGAGTCGCATTTCAGAGTTCTCAGGGCTGTGATCTTTCCTGTGTGGCTTCTGGGTAGTGTACCTAGTTTCTGACATGTGCAAGTGACTTAATTAAGGTTTTCTGAATTGATGTCATTCCCTTCCTGGAAATTAACATCTGATGATCTGAAAGAAAATAAAACAAAAGAAAAAGAGAAGGAAAAGAACTAGCTTCCCAACAGAAATGATTGGCTCTGGTTTCATAGAACTACATTTGGGATCAACTATGATATTGAATAGATCCCCTGTAAAAGGGAAACAGAAAGGACTATTACAGAAAATATTGTAAAAATCCAGTGAAAGCAAAAGTTTTTAGGAGATGTGCATTTTAATATACTTCACATGGTGTGTAGTAGGGAAAGGACAGCAATTGGAATAAGTAGATGGCATTTTCTATCTCCTAGGCATGACGTTAGTACATAAACTGTGAAAAAATAATGTATATCAAAGCAATGTAATAAAGGATTACAGTGATGAATTTTATGGGATTAAGCTGCAGTTAATTTCCTTATGCATTTAAGATTAATAAACTGCTAATTAGAATATGCAAATCAGGGTTTCTAAGGCCTTAAAAAATGTTTCCTAACACCTAACCCATAAATCTCATTCAGCAACTATTTTGTTACATAATTGGGGAATAATAGATTGATGAGCCAATCTAATTATGTGAAATTTACATGTGCATGGTATTTTATAATAAAGGACGTGAACTAATGGTAGAGTAGGAGAAAGTATTTGTAGCATTCATTACAGTTATTAGTTGCAAGATTTAAGTTTGAAAGTACTTTGAGCCAGCAAGCTATAAGCCACACCAAGTACTCTTACTGCACATCTGGTACATAATTGTAGGGTGAGACTGAGTCTCTCAGCAATTATAGTAATTATTGGGATTCTTACATTTACTTCTCACACAATTCACACCCAAGCACATATTTTTGGAATATTGCTGATCATCCAGAGGCTAGATAACAACTAATTACCTCATTATGCAAAGTGGGGAAAGGTGCTCATATTTCTTGCCTTCTTAGTTCTACATTATGAACATAGAGATGACCATTTATGCCAAGTACCACATAAAATATATTCCAATGATTACTGTGGCCCAGTTAAAGGTTCACACTTTGGTGTTTTTTTAATAGAGTAAGCATCTCCATGAGATTGGAGAACAAACAGGAACTTTAAAACCATAATGATTTTAAAAAAACACACAAAACTTCTCAAGGGCTTACACATGTATGACATACACACACACACACACACACACACACACACACACACACACACGAAGAGAGATTAGAAGGAGCCTGTAGCCCTTCTGGTATACCACTTACTTCTTTGGCAAGATCGCAGTTTGAACCAGAATTAGAACCCTATTGAAAATTAATAGGAATGAGTGGCCAGAATGCCAAAAGTATTTTGCACTTTGTCTTTTACTTAACGTCTAACATTTAATGACGTCTTCAAGGGACATAAATTACCTTTATGGAGTTCGCCTGTTGTCTACGTAGTTGTACACCCTTCCCATAAAGGATGAATATGATTAATTTAACCCCACTTTAAATAGTTAAAACTAAGGAGCTTTAATATGCAGACTATAATTTGTAGCAGGAGTGAGGAGGGAGCCCAGAGGTTTTGCAATGTATATGCTTTTATATCAAGATTTCTACCTGGACAATGCATATAAATAAAACCCAATACACAAATCCTTAAGAAGACTGGATGGATATTCAGGCATCTTGGCACATGATTAAAATATATTACCAAGTCTAACATGCTAGGCTACTTTTATCTAATTTTCCTTAGTATAAACAATATTTTATTACACTTCATTTAATTTTTAAGGATAATGTATCATGTCTTTTAATTTTTAAGGTTTAATGTATAAGAATACTGCTATCAACAACAACAATTATCTTGTCTGTATTAAACCTTTTTCCAGTTTTCTCAGAGCGGTTTGAATAAACCAAAACTTTTAAAACATAGAAGATGCTAATTAAAAAGTCTGGTATATGCATAGTAACTTTTTCTAATTTTATTCAGACATTTATTTGTTGAACAATCCAACAAGCTTCTAACGAAATAATATAATATATATAATATTTATATATATAAATAATATATATATATAAATTCTGAAAATTAGAATTACTCCCTAGAGCTTCCCCCAATTACCTATCCTTATCCCTCCCTCCTGCATAATAACTTGTAAAAGGAAATACTATGGTCTGCACATATAAATTCAAACTACTCAATTAGTACTCCTGCCCTGCAAAATCCAATGTTACTCTTTCCTCACTGTGGACGGAACTATCTGCTTTCCTATTCTTCAAAACTGCCCAAATCCATGGCACATTCTAAAAACACCCTGTTGAAGAATGTCTACAGTAGTCCCTGACATCCACAGGTGCTATGTTCTAAGACCCCAAGTAGATGCCTGAACCCTCTGATCCTACCAAACTTTATATATCTTTGTCTTTTTCTGTGTATATATATATATATATATATATATATATATATATATATATATATATATAATGCTTAGTTTATAAGTTAGGCACAGTGAAATATTAATAATAATAATTCACAATTAGGAAAATAGACAGTGTACTGTAATAAAATTGCTAGCATCCAGTCTCTTGGGCTTTGGGCCATTATTAAGTAAAATAAGGGTTACTTTAACACAAGCACCGTGATACTACAACAGTGGATTTGAAACCAAGATGACTACTAAGTCATTAATTTGCTAGTAGTATATACATTATGGATATGCTGGGCAGATGGATGATTCATATTCTAGGTGGACCAGAGCAGATTTTATCATGCTGCTTAGAATGGCCCTCAGTTTAAAACTTATAAATTATTTCAGAAAATGTCCATTTACTATTTTCAGACCACTAGTTACCATAACTAAATTAAGAGCATAAATTACTAACATTTCCACAGAGTGAATCAAATCCACATGTTAAAGGTACAAATAAAAGCACATGCTTTCAGTTTTTGATAGTTTCTTTAGCAAAGAACAATAAGAACAGATCATACAGATTTAAAGTTTTCAGAAAAAAATCTAAAACCATTTTTTCATCTATTCAGTTATGGATTTTTATTTATGTTATAATTAAACATCTAATATTCCAAAGACTTTTTAAATGTTTTTATTGAGGAGTTGAGTTATTGTACAATCATAAATGCATATAAATAACAATATGATATGCATTTGTTCTTAAACCAGAATTATCTCCACAATTTGATTCTTCTATATTTCACCCCTACAAGCTATATAAGTGCTAAGATTGTGACTTTTCTAGAATTAAATGATTGCATAAGTATTATTTGGATTCTCAGGGGAGTAAAGAGTATGCAATTGTTAATTATATCCCTAGATCCTTCTCTATCCTCCCTCCCTCACCTGTCGCCCAACCTATCCCCTCCCCCTCCCCCTCTACTTATCTATGGTTCCCCTAGATTATGTGTTCCTCCACCTTTGCTGGGTCTAATACATGAATCTGACTACCTTTCACCCTAGCCTGGTTTTAGCTCCCCTCCATAAATGAGTGAAAACATTCAACCCTTGAGTGTGTGGGTTTGGCTAACTTTGTTTAGCACTATTTTTTCCATCGCCATCCATTTACCTTCAAAGACTGCAATATCACTATTTCTAATTGTTAAACAGAATTCCATTTGTGTGTGTATGTGTGTGTGTGTGTGTGTGTGTGTGTGTGTATCACAGTTTTGGGATCCATTCATTCAGTGAGGGGCATCTGGGTCAGTTCCATAATTTAGCTATTGTAAATTGAGCTGCTATGAACATAGATTTTGCTGTGTCACTGTAATGTGCTGATTCTAGCTCTTCTGGAAAAACACCCAGAAGAGGGATAGCTGGATTGTATGGTGGGTCCATCCCCAATTTTTTGATAATTCTCTACACTGCTTTCCAGAGCAGCTGTACCAGTCTGCAGTTCCAGCAACAGTGTACTAGTGTTCCTATCTCCCCACAACCCATCTAGCATCTGTTGTTTATATTTTTCATCTTTGCCAGTTTGACTGAGGTGTGGTGAAATCTTAATGTGTTTTGCTTTACATTTCTCTGATTACTAGTAATTTAGAACAATTTCTCATGTGTTCATTGGCTTGCTCGATATCCTCTGTTGAGATGTTTCTGTTAAGTGCTTTGGCCTATATCTTGATTGGGATTATTTGTGTTTTTGGTATTAAGTTTGTGAGTTATTTGTAAATTTTGGATATTAGTCCCCTGTCGAAGTAATCACAAGCCATGATGAGCTCCCATTCCCTTGACAATTTTGACCAATTCCTTGGCTGAGCAGAGACTTTTTAATTTAATAGCATACCAGTCATTCATTTTTGACTGTAAGTCTTTAACTTTAAGAGTCTTGTTGAGAAAGTCTTGGCCTACTCCCAAATGCTGGATTTTTGGTTCTAACTTTTCTTTTAACAATTGTATGGTAGCTGGTTAAATTCCTAGTTCCTTGTTCTATTTTCAGTTGATCTTTGTGCAAGGTGAGAGATAAGGATCTAATTTCAACTTCCTACAGATGTCTGTCCAGTTTGTCCGGCACCATTTGTTGAATAAGCTGTCATTCCTCCATGTTGTGTTTTGATCCCCTTTGTCAAAGATCAGATGTTTAAAGACTTATGGGCTTGTTTCAGAGTCTTCTATTCTATTCCATTGGTCTTCATTCCTGTTTTGACACCAGTACCACGCTATTTTTGTTACTACAACTCTATAGTACAGTTTTTTATCTATTATTGCAAAATCACCTATTTTGTCTTTCTTGCTTAGTACTATTTTGGCTATTCTGTGTTTCTTGTTGTTCCAAATTAATTTGAGAATTACTTTTTCTATATATGTAAAGAATGACATTGCTGTCTTGATGGTGATTGCATTGAATCTATATAGTGCTTTTTGCAGAATGACCATTTTAATTATTTTAATTCTGCCTAACGAAGAGCATGGAACATCTTTTCATATTCCCAGGTCTTCTTCAATTTTTTTCTTCAATGTTTGATAATTTTTGTTGTATAGGTCATTTTCTTCTCTCATTAGAATCCCCAAGTATTTTATTCTGAGGATATTGTGAATAAGACCAATTTCCTGATTTCTTTTCTGCCCTATTATTACTAATGTATAGGACAGCTATTGATTTATGGGTAATGATCTTGTAGCCTGTCACTTTGTTAAATCTGTTTATAAGCTCAAGCAGTTTTCTGGTGGAGTTTTTTGGATCTTCCAGACATAAGATCTTGTCAGCAAAAAGGAATAGTTTGACTTTCTCTCTTTCTATTCTTATCTTGCCTGATTGCTCTGGCTAGGGTCTCAAGAACCATGTTGAGTAAGAGTGGACTGCCTTATTTTTTTCCTGAGTTTAGTGGAAATGATTTCAGCTTTTCTCCATTTAGTATTATATTAGCTAGGGGTTTTTCATAAATGGCCTTTATGTAGTTAAGATAAGTTCCTTTGAACCCTTTCTTCTCTAGAATTTTGAGCATAAATGGGTGCTAGATTTTATGAAAGGCCTTTTATGCATTAATTGAGAAGATTATGTGGGTTTTGTCTTTAATTCTGTTTAAGTGATATATCAAATTTATTGATTTGCATTTGTTGAACCAGCCTTGCATCCCAGGAACAAAGCCCAGTTGATTGTGGTGAATTATCTTTTTGATGTGTTTCTAAAATTAATTTTCTCCTGCTACGTTATTCTTTTTTTCCCCCCTGTGAGAAAAAATACTAACGAGATCATTGTAGTTTAACTACCTACACTTTAGAGAGAATGTGATGGACAAAATTTTTTAACAAATTGGGTATTTTCTGAAATGCCAACCAAATTTTGGCATTTCATGATAAAACATTTTAAGAATGGAGGTCACCCTCGAGTGCGCTCCAAGAGTATGCATGTTTAACATGGTCAGTTCTACATTTGTCCTCTCAGCACACTATTTTCATGTGGACACTTTCAACACCCATTTCTGCTTTACCTAGAGATTGTCAGTATGTTTTATCTCCATGAATTTTAAGTCCTACTACTATTAATAATAAACAGTAATAATTTCTTCTCTTAAAATATTATTAAGTGAACATTTTTTAAAAAGAGCTAGGGATGTAACTCAGTGATTAAGTGCCCCTGGGTTCAGTTCAATTCCTAGTTGAAGATTTAATATATTCCTAATGTATTAATTTCCTAATATTAATTTATTAATATTAATATATTAAATTCCTATTATGTATATTTAATATATATTGAATATTTATATACATATATTTTAGTTCATAAAAAGAACTCTAAACTTTCATAGAAATACCATTTTCAAATATAAATACTACTTTGTACCTGAACTTTCAGACTCCTGCAAAAGTCAATGAGACAACTTGATTCAGTCAGAACACTTTGTTATTGATAAACATTACCTGAATGTTCCAATTCACTTTTCAACTTCAGGTATCATGAAATACCTCCCATCTTATTAAAGTGCCAAGAATTATAGCAGACTGTTATCTGAAATAATGCTATTTATTACCTTAGCGAGTTCTAATGGAGTAATCATTGGTGGCAGGATAGGGTATATGTTTCCAATTATTACCTATAGTTAGAAAACTGATATAACTTCATTATGCTTTATTCTAAGTTTCAAAAATTACCAATACAAATATTACACATAATCTAGCATTCTACTTAAATATTGGTCATTTTTGACAACTATATTGGTTAAGAGTTTGCTCCTCTTTTATTTACAAAAGAAAAAGAGGTTAATTAGCTATTGAGGGGAGCTACTATATGTTATAAATTATGAGTCAACATCATTGCAATTTTGATGGGTGTCATATTAATTCACCTTCCTGGATGCTCATTGAGGATTCTGGGTTTTATGCATGAGTAGACCTCTTCCTTTCTATGTAGCTTTTAAAAACAACCAGAACTATGAAGTGAATGAAGGATACCTTTGAAATAGAATTCACTTTATATTCTTATATCATTTCTTCACATCCTATTTCACCTGTCATTGTCATCTCGATAATCTATTTCCTCCTGCATAAAACCACAGTGTTTAAAACTATAAAAGCAGACACAGCAGTGAGGAATTTTCCCTTGGGTATGTTTGTTAAATGCTTTAAAACTGAATTGTTTGAACACAAAAATTAGCATTCCTAGGCTTTAGCACAGAGACTTCTGTTTTGTTTCACCACTGGCCTAAAAGAAGCTGGCTTGAGGGATATCCTTGCAATTCTAATGCTGTTCTGAAAAATCATTTTCACTGCACACAGCCACTTTCTTATGATTGGAAGAATTTCCAAGAGAAATGGAATGGATTTAGCTTCCTTTAGAAGTATAATCCAAATGGTTTGAGGGAATTAGAAGTATGTGCTCCCTCTGTGACTTTCTAGGTGCTCCTTCTGAACCAACTAAAACGTGTCTTGGATTCAATCAACGCTGTCCTCATTCAGCAATTAGCATGCTACGTCTTTATTTTGCATCAGGCAGGTTCTTGGCATATCAGATAAAGTGAACAAACCAGATTAAAACGCACTGCCTTATGAAGCTTATGCTCTATAGGAGGAGACAAACAGAAACAAGTATGCGTACATACATACGTAACTGTACAGCATGGTAGGTTGCAATGTGGCTGTAGAAAGATGAAAACTGACCAGGAATAGCAAGCGCAGGATTAGGTTTGGAGGGTTGAAGTTTGAACAAAAATGGGATGGAGATGAGAGTACAAAACATAAGCTGCCTGGTGGACGATTGCTCCAGATATCAAGGCCCTGAATACTGGAACATGGCTGGGAAGATTGAGAACCCTATGGTCAGAGCTCAGTGAGCCAGAGGAATAGTTCAGCAACCAGGAAAGGGACAGAGGAAGACTCACAGGGTCCAATGTGTAATTAAAAGGGTTTTGGCTATAAGTAAAGGAGAATGCCATTGTTAGAATTTCAGCAGAAAAATCAAGTGTTCTGTTTAAGAACTGTAAAAGTTCACTGCAACTACAGACAGGAAGCAGTGTCATCAGGATACTACTGAATATTCTGAGAAGAGATGATGATTTCCTGGACCAAATGATAGTGACACATGGGTAGGACTCAGACAGCTTTTGGAACAATGTCATGTGTAGCCAGTTGAATATTTGCATGGCTTGGATGCAAACATGAGAGAAAGAATGAGCTGAGGATAACTTCATAGTGCTCACCTTGAACAAGGTCAGCATGCCATTCATTAAGATAAAAGACTGCAAAGGAAAAGATGCTTTGGGGGGAAATGTCAGGAGTTAGTGTGGACACATTGTGTTTGGGATATGAAGTGAATATCCAAGTGAAGATGTTGGGTAGACATCTGCATATCTAAATCTAGATTTCAGAGAAGAGTCTAGACTAGAGAGATATATTTGAGGATTTTCAATGTAGAATTGACATTTAGATCCATGAATCCAAAGAGATTAATGTAGATAGGGAAAGGGAGATGTTCCAAGAGTCCTGAGATACCCAAAAGCTAGAATGCATGGAGGTGAGGAAAAAAAATAAAACAGAAAAGAAGAAGAGGAACAAATAGCCCATTACGTGGGAGGAAACCCAGGAGAGTTCAAGTGTTCCTAGAAAGATAATTAATGTTTCTGTTGGAATTCCACAATGAAATTGGGAACATAATGCGTCATGAAACACCAGGAGGAGAGGAACTGAGGCAGTGATGTTTTGCTTAACAAGAAAACATGGGAGATGGAGAGAAGCCAGGGGGAAGAGAGTAACAAGAATAGTTTCACAACTGAAAGTCAGATGAAACCATAGTATTTGCTAGAATCAATCAGCAGAGAGAAAAGTAAGCAGTAGTGTGTGAAGAAAAGAATTTCTAGAGAATTGATCTTGACTGTGCAAGAGATTATGGAATATGATAATATGAGAATGCACCAACTTTTGTAAAAGCCAGGAGAGGTGACCAGAAGTGAGAGAACCACGGCTCATGCACGGTGGATGGATATTGTGTTGAAAGCTTTGGAAAATCTCTCCTGATTCTTTTAGTTTCCTTGGGGAAACAGGAAGCCAAGAATGGCAGAGTACAGGAGCTTCAGAAGGGAAGGCTGAGCCATGCAGTAGTCACCAAGGAGAGCAGGAGAGCGAGAGGACTCCATACATAGGGTAGGTGGCAGATGGCCGCAGTGGCCCCTACTGGTTGAGTGGTCATCATGACCTTGCTTCATGCTTTCGTTGTGTAAAGAGCCGTAAGTGGGAGAAGGAGTAATTAACCATCAGATGAGAATTCGCCAGCTGTACGCAGCACAGTAACCAAGAGCAACGGATCTGTGTACAATGAATGAATGCAATAATAAATTGCAGGAGAGGAGAGAAGTAAGGGTGTGAGGAAGACCAGAGAGTGCAGGGGTCAGTGCTATGGACTCAGCTCTGATCCTGACCTGTGAAGAACAGGAAAATGAGCCCTTTTCTTTCTATGGTAATTTCCATATTTAGAAGGAAAGACCTGGCTATGCAAATGCTAATAACACAGCACTTTCCATCCGGCACTGCCCAGGATTCTCATCCGACTCTGCTACGCCTCACTTGATGCTGGGGAAGCTGCGTAGTTATAAATGCTCCGTGGTCAGTGCAGGCTGATGGGAGCAGGAACTGAGCATAATACCCTCCCCGAGCCCGCACACTGTCTTCTCTATGTATCCCCATTTTAATATTTTGCTTTTCTGTTCTATTTGACCTATTGATGCTCTTTTTGTGGATGTTGGGTTTGTGTCCTCTTGGAGTTGAAGAATGAAACCAATGGATACCGAGGCAAGCAGAGCAAACAGAGTTTATAAGGATAGAAAGAAAAGAGTCTTGGTGCTGAGAACTCGAAGAGTGGGTTCAGCTCATCTTGGAATCTCTCAAGATTCTCCCCCTTTGGTTAATCATTGCCTTCCCTCCCCTATGCCTGGTTGCTTGGGTACAAATTTCTGGTCTGCCCTAGTCTTTGATCCTGGGCGAAAGCATCTTTATTAGTGGAGGGAGTCGCTGTCTGGATGCCGTTGTTAGCGAGGGGGATGTGAAGCTGCTATGCACCTCTGCTGCCTTAGGGTAGTGGATGCTCTGCCCTCTCAGGAAAAATGACCGTCAGTTAATTTTCTCCTTATCGACCCACGTTATTCTGTCTACACTGACTGCCTAGCTTTCTCTGCCCTCCCTATGACATTTGACCTATGACAATTCCTAGGAAGACTGTTTTTTACAGGAGCTCTTGCTGGAGATAAGAACGGTGATTGTGGAAAACAGACGAATAATTAAAGAATAGAACATCTATAGCCCAAGATGGCAATCTAATTTTTGTAAAGAGCTATAAAGACCAAAAATAGGGGGAAAAGAATTAAATCAAAACCCCTAAAGTCAGAAAAATGCTTAGAAGAGTATTTCTGTAAATGGAAGGACCAAGGCCAACTTTGTATTTTCTTCCAGTTCTCTTGCCCACGCTTTCACTCGTAGGCTTCCTCCTATGTGTGACAGCTCAATTCCCAGCACAGTCTGCACGGTCACAGGCCATAGCTGATCCTTTTGGAGTACTCCTTACATTCTATTTGCCTGGCAGCAACTTCTGCTTTCACCTTTTTTCCCTAAAGAGGGGAATTGAAGGGAGGGGAACACAAATGTCAGCCTAGGCTGGAGCAGGCTCCAGTGGGGGCAGGAATGACAGCCAGTGGTGGGCACCACGTGAGTCTCTGCAGTTAACCTGTGAGCTTCAGAGAAGAGGCAGATTACACAGCTGCTTCACAAGAACCATGTGAACGGCTGTATGTCCTGGAAGTCGCTTTGGCCCAGTTACATGAATCGAATGCCTGCCTTACCCTTCCTGGCCAAATAATACTCTTGAATTCCCTGCTCTAAACATCTCAGTATTTTGAGGTTTTAGTGATTTTCTTAAACAATAAAATACCAAAAATTGGAAATGTCATAAACAACAACTGTTCTGTTTATTCAACTAAATTTTCCATCACACACTGCATGCATAATTCCGTTTTTCTAGATCTTATTCAAATTTTGCCTGAAAGACAGAACTTAAATGAAACGCACGTCTTTGTTACAGAATGCTCATATTTTTTAATTCTATGTAAACAGATTTTTCAAGGTAGCTAGATCTATCTCTGTCACTCACATTTTTCCGGTTACAATTCACCCTATTTCCTTCGGTCCCTCTGTAGTAACCTATGCCAACCTGCATGTGTCATTGTATCGAGAAAGGCAGGGATCCATCTATCCACCAAAACAGACTTTGTACTAAACATGTTAGAGGACCATGGATGATGGCAAAAGGAATTAAAAACACCACTTCAGTTCCGAAGGTGTGAAAGTCCAGAGGAGGTTATACCGTGTAGGTAAAAGTGTGCAGCTGAACAATCTGCTTTCATAAAATACGCTTGGCTCAAGATGGGTAAGATTATTGAAGAAAATGTTTGCCTAGATGGCTCAGGGTTTGTTCAAGGAGATTCACACAGAAAGAATGAAAACCCAATTTCAAATTGGGAAGAGGACGGTGTAAGGAAAGCTGGACTTGGCCGTGCTAACCTGCCCCCTCTTTATTTCAGCGACATTTGTCCTTTGAGACAGGCAAACCCAGCGACTGCTGCCAATTATGCCATTTCCTTTCTCTGGCATTAGGAATCAAAACATAAGAGCCACTTAAAAGCAGAGCATCTCTCCCCTCAGTCCCTTTCCAGCCTCCCTCTTCTTCCTCACTGCCTCCAGAGGATGCCACAGGAAGGACTCAGAGGGCTCCATTTCCTGGTGACTCACAGTGTAAATTCCAGACCCTCTGTATGGTCCAGGTTCTTCTCTCTGGTGGGCCTGTTTCACTAGCCCTGTCATTCTCTGCCAGCTGTTCCTTTTCCTGAAATGACTTCCCTCCTTCTCTGCCAGGCAAATGACTGATATTTGAAGATTCAACCCAGATGCCATGTTTTTTAACAAAGTTTTCTCATAAGCATATTTTTGTGACTTCTTTATAACCAAACAGGCTCCTTTTATTTATTAATGCGCATCGCACTTTGATTCATGATAGCCCCAAATCAGAAACAACTCACATGTCCACCAGCAAGGGAAGGAGTGGTGCATGCAGGCATTGAGCGCCCCTAACTGCTCAGCAGATACCAAGGATCACACGGCGATGGCATGAATCTCAAAACCATGCTTAGTGAAAGATGTCCAACAAGAGAGGGGCTACTGTGTGGTTCTACGTGTGTGACATTCAACAGCATGGAAACTTACTATGATCAGAAATAGCAAGAGCGGTTATCCCAGGATTGAGGGAAGGACTAGAAAGAAGCTGGGGAAAGCCTTCAGGGTGGTGGTGATACTCTGTATCTTGGTCTGGGTGGTGATATGTAGCCTTCCTCTATGTCCATGAAATTCTTGAGGCCAGGGTTGTTCCCTCCGCTCACATGATTACATCATCACTGAACAATGTCTCAGACATTAAACTCTGCCTTTGGGACAATAATGACCAAAATTGAAGATCGACCCTCCATTCCTGAAAGTTTCCAAGTAATCAAAGAGTTTGGTGTTCACCAAATAACCACACAGTCAACTAATTCAAGTTATCATAACAGAAAATGAGAAATATGTGGACATGGAGTTTATAGAAACCAATTAAATTCTGGGCTGTTAGGGTGGAAGGCAAGATTGGGAGACTGGAAAGAGTTCTTTTGTATATGCATGTATGGATGCTCATGTATCCTTTAGTTTTACTGAATTGGAATTATTTATGAAAAATTTCAGTTTTTCTATTGATTAACATCATACATTTTTGTAGTGTAGTTCATCATTCCTCTTTGAATTATATTAACCTTAAAATGTGTAGGTTATTTGTCCATTTACCTACTGTCTCAGTCCATTTTCTATTGCTATGGTGAAATACCTAAGACTGGGAAATTTATAAAGAAAAGAGATTTATTTAGCTCCCAATTCTGGAGGCCTGAGATCATGATGTTAGTTAGCATCTGTTTGGCTTCTAGTGAGGACCTCAACGCAGCGTCAACTTATGATAGAAAAGTGGATGAAAAAGCAAATGTGTGCAGAGGAGTCACTGCAGGAGGGAGGCAGAGGGGAGGCACCTGCTCTGTGACAGAGCACTCTGGTAGCCAGCCCTGTGCTACCTGACTCACTCCTGCAAGATCTGATAGAGTCTGGAGAGAACTAACTCAGGCTCTCAAGAGAGATGCAAACTTACCCAGGACGGTGATAAAACTAACCACGACCTAGTCACCTCTCACTAAGTCCAACCTCAAAGGTCTCAGCACCTCTTGACACTGCCCCAGGGACCAAACTTCTAGCACATGATCATTGAGAAAAGCATCTGTTATGGTTGGAAGAAAGGTGTTCCCAAAAATCTCAGTATGTGAGACAGCGCAGGAAGACTAAGAGGTAAAATGATTGGGTTATGAGAGCCTTAACCCAATCAGTGAATTAGTCTCCTGATTGCAATTGATTGCTAACTATAGGCTGGTAGGGTGTAGCTGGAGGAGGTGGGTCACTGTGATTGTGGCTATGGGGTCTTTTTTTGTGTCTAGTAAGTGGAGTCTCTCTCTCTTTCTGCTTCTGGATGTGATGCCTTGATCCACTTCCTTCCACCACACTCTTCCACCATGATGTTCAGCCTCACCTCAAGACCCAAGGAATGGAACCAGCTTTCTACGAAACTGTTCCTCTTTTAATTGTTCGTATCAGATCTTTTAGTCACAGCAGGGAAAAAGCTGACTAAAGCAATATTCAGGTTCTAGTGCATACGGAAGGACATCTGACTGCTCCCAACTTTGGGCCTTGAGAACAGAGTGATTGTACAGGCCTGCGTTCAGGTTTTGATATAGACATGTTTTCACCCTCTTTAGGTGAATGTCAGGCAGCACTGTGGCTGGACCTTACGGTCAGAGCATGCTTACTTTTCTAAGAAGCAACCACACTGTCTTCCAAAGTTCCCACACCCAGCAGCAGGAGTGGGAGTCCAGGTGCGCCCCTGCTTGCCGCATCCCAGAGCCGCCATGTTCCAGATTTTGGCATTCTCTTAGTAACAGGCTTACCTGTCCTTTGATTTGGCATTTCCTTGATGACATATCATTGGAGCATCTTTTCTGATCCTTATACGCCATCTGTATATTCTTTCAGGGAGATTTCTATTAAGATCTTTGGCCCAATTTTAATTGTGTTGCTTGCTTTCTTACATTTTAAGAAATTTTTTGCATGTTTTGAATAGCTCTCCTTTATCAACTGTACCTTTTGCAAATGTCTGTGATTTGTGTGTTCTTTATTCTCTAAACTTTATCAAGACAATCTTAATTTTAATGAAGTCTATAATAATAATTTTTTCCTTTCCTAGATTGTGCCAGGTATTGTAATTAAGAGTCATTGCCAACTCATAACTCATCTGGATTTTCTCCTGTGTTATTTTGAGGAGTTTCACAGTTTCATATTCTGCATTGAGGTCCGTGTTTTGTTGAGTTAATTTTGTAGAGTGTGTAGGTCTGTACCCAGGTGATGATGATGCTCTTCTTCCTCTTCCTGTTCTGTATGTGGGTGTCCAGTTTTTCCAGCACCATTTATTGAACAGTCTGTCTTTTCCTCATCGTAGTGTTTTGGATCTTTTATCAGAGATCAGACAGCTGTTTTTATATAGCTGTGCTTCTGGACTCTCTATTCTGTTCCACTGGCCTGTCTATGTTCTCTTTTGCCAGTACCATACTGTCCCCACTGGTGTAGAATTATAGATGTTTTTGAATTTGGGTAGTGTCCATCCTCCAACTTTGGTCTTCTCCTTCAATATTGTGCTGACTATTGTGGGTCTTGTCCTCTCCATATACACTTTAAAGTTAGTGCGTAAATAGCTACAAAATAGTTTGATGATATTTTGATTGAGATTGCACTGAATCTACAGATCAAGTTGGGAAGAATAAACATTTTGATAATATTGAGTATCTAAAAGCATATATATCCACTTATTTAGTTCTTTGATTTCTTTCATTAAAGTTTTGTAATTGTCCTTCTATAGATCTTGTACTTTTGTATATCATTCTTGTATCTTGAAAACTTACTAAATTTTCTATTAATTCTAGGATATTTTTGATTATTTTGAATTTTCTACAAAGATGATCACGTCATCTACAAAAAAAAAGCAATTCTTTCTTTCTCTCCATTCCACATACCTTGTATTTCCTGTCTTCTTATATTAGCTAGGACTTCCAGTCTGATGCCTAGAAGAGTAGCAAGAGGGGATATCCTTGCCTTTTTCCCAATACATGCTGGATTTTGACAAATGCTTTTTCTGCAACTCTTTTTATGATCACATGATTTCCTTCTTCTTT
>PVKS010009181.1:0-16997 GCA_004027875.1 Aplodontia rufa | reverse complement strand
GTAGATCTTGTACTTTTGTATATCATTCTTGTATCTTGAAAACTTACTAAATTTTCTATTAATTCTAGGATATTTTTGATTATTTTGAATTTTCTACAAAGATGATCACGTCATCTACAAAAAAAAAAGCAATTCTTTCTTTCTCTCCATTCCACATACCTTGTATTTCCTGTCTTCTTATATTAGCTAGGACTTCCAGTCTGATGCCTAGAAGAGTAGCAAGAGGGGATATCCTTGCCTTTTTCCCAATACATGCTGGATTTTGACAAATGCTTTTTCTGCAACTCTTTTTATGATCACATGATTTCCTTCTTCTTTAGTCTAATGACGAGATTGATGACATTAATTGTAATCAATAAACTAAACTTGAACATCGAGAATAAATCCAACTTGCCTTGGTGTGTAATACTTTTTATACTATTTTGGAGTTAATGTGTTAATATTTTGCTGAAGATTTTTGCATCTATATAAATTGTAGATATTCGCCTACTGTTTCCTATTCTTATAATGTCTTCATCTGGTTTTGGTATTAGGGAAGCATTGGCCTCTTAGAATGGCCTGTTCCCACTGCTTCTGCCTTCTCAGAGAGCCGCCAGACCATTGGAATAATTTCCTCTCTAAATACTTGGTGGAAGTCACCAGTGTAGCTCTGGACCTCTTGCTTTCTGTTTTGGGGTATGATTAATTATTGATTCAATTTCCATATTAAAATTAAAATAGTTTAGATTATCTGTTTCTTCTTATGTGAGTTTTGGCAAATTGTACTATTCAAGGAATCTGCCCAACTCATCCAGGTCATCAAATGTGTGGGTTTAGAGTTGTTCTTAGTACTCCTTTGCTGTTCTTTTAATGTCTGTATAAAGGCTCCCTTTTTGTTTCTGATATTAGTAATTGATTCCTCTTTCCTTTTGATCCCTAATTATGTTGGCTAGAGTTTTGTCAATGCTACTGATCTTTTCAAAGTACCAGAGTTGCTTTCATTGATTTTCTCTGCTCCCTTATTTGTTCCAGTTTTTTATTTGCTACCTGTGTTCTTTGTTCCTGTTTTTGTCTTACACACTTTTTTCTGCTCTTTATCATTTTGCCTGAACATTTTATATAATTATACTTTCTCTCTTAGCATGTCAAATCTACTTTCAAATAACACTGACCATTTCATATTTGGGGCAAGTGTTTTCAAAGAAAATGTTACTAATTCTTCCCCCATCCTTTGTGTTATTGATGTCACATACAGCTGGCTGTATTAATAGTTTGGAGTCTGGTGTAATGACTGAGGTTTTTCCCAAATGAATATGAGGATCTGGAAGTCTTTATTGTCATATCCTAGTGCGCAGAGCTTCTTTCCTCAGCCATGTCCAGTCTATAGTTAATTCTATCAAAGGATTTCTTCATCTCTGTTGCATGTTTTCTTTTTGGATCCCTAGTATTTGTTTTTGATTACTTCTTAGAATCTCTCTGTTTATGTTATCCACCTGTCGCTGATTGCCTATTTTTCCATCCTTGGCATGGTAATCACAGCTTTTAAAATTTCCTTGTCTAATCTTCCAGCATCCTTCCACTTTTGACTCTAGTTCTGAAGTTTGTCAAGTCTCGGTGGATCCTGTTTTGTGCTTTTTATTATGCCTTGTAAATTTTCTGTTGAAAGGCAAACAAGATGTTCTGGGTAAAAGGAACTGTGGCGAATAGGCCGTTGGTGCTAGGGACAGGGAAGCATTGGGAAGCCCTGTGATCAGGTTTTAGTCCTTCACTGAGTTTGTGCCCCTGCTCTAGGAACTAGACCTCCCCTTGCTGGGATGGGAGAGGCTGGAGTTTGGTTCCCCTTCTCCTGGGTAGTAGGCTCTGATACAAACTGTGTACTCTAGCAATAGTCTCTCCTGTGAGGAGGCCTTCTTAGCACAGAATGCTCTGGGTAATAAAGGTAATTTAATTAAAATGGTAATTTGCCTCCCTCCATGCTAGAGGCAGGAAGGATTTTTTTTCTCATATTCATTGTAATTATCTGGTAAAGCTCCTAGAGGGAAAAGTCACAAAAACTATGAAAGCCCCCACTATGGTCCTTGGAGGTTTTATCTCTCAGCCTTGTCTGCAGAGCCTCCCACAACTCATCAATGACAGCTTAGGGTCTACTACTCCGGTCCTGGTTCTGTTACCTATGGATTAATCCTTGTTCCTTGGGTGCAATACCTAATACTAGGGTGATTACCCTGGTGCAGAAACAGAAGTACAGCATGGCAGAGATGGCATCTAGAGCAGGTTTATTGCATGGTGAGTGAACGGCAAGAGAAAGTGAGACACACCCAGAAACAGGGGTGGCAGGTTGGCTCGATACCAACATGTGCAGAGAAGATGAGGCTTTGGCTTTTGTTGGGATGGGATGGGGACTTGCAGTGGCAGGTAGCATGCTTCTTTGGACCTGGTGCTTTGTATAGCTGCTGCCAGACTGGGGGAAGTCACAGGTCTGCACTCTGTGGAAACAGAGGGCATGTGTCTCTGTGTTGGGGTCCTTATCCACTTTCTGGTCTAATGCCACCAGCAGAAGTTCACTAGACAGTTCACTGGCCCTCTACCCAGCTCTTGGGAGCTTGCTTATGTGTCATTGGAAACATGATGTGACCAGTAAGTCTAAAGGGAGACAGTTTTGGCCACTTCTGGAATGCAGTGGAAGATGGGTAACTCTGGGTCGGTCACCAGTCAGGCCCTCTGCCAGTTCTTTCCTTCTCCCATTATCACTCATCTCTACCTAACTACCTATACCAGCAGCTTCTAATGAGATTTCTGTTTATGTTCTCTGTATCCACCTACCTCTCCCCAATTTTGCCCCATGGTTTGCCCTGTGACCTCACCTCTCTGATGAATCTAAGAAGAGTTGTATATTTTTCATTTGCTTGAACTTTTACTTGTTGTTAAGGTGGAAGGATGATTTGCTTATGATCCAGCCTGGAAACCTTTAAATTTTAACATTGAATAAAAGCTTTGTTCAACAATCAGCTTTCAAACGATCAGCTTTCAAATATCCTAAAAATTTAGCAATCATCTCTCGTGCACCAATTTGAAGATGGAGGTGTAGAAAAGGCCCCCCACATACACTTTCCATCATGTTCTTACACATCTATTACCAATTGATTTGTTTTTGTTAAAGATAGAGAAATAAGTCCATGTGCTGTGCTGTTTCATGTGACTTGCCCATTTATCCCAAGCTTCCAACCCACCAGGCAAGTCATTGACACATTACTGTATATCATCTGAGCAACTAGCCCATGTTAATAGAGAAAATAAATAAATAAAAACAGAAACCATAGAAGGAAAAATCAGCCTCAACACAAAGTCATTAATTGATAAAAGTGACAAAAATCTTTCCAGGCAGGAGACAGAATGAATCCAAACAGTATAAAGCAAAAGATTGGCCAATTGATCTAAGGGAAGAACTTGATAAATTTGACTACAAATAAAAAAGGAAAAGAGCTAGTACCTTTAACAACTGATTACAGCTTAATTTTTGAAAATATAACTTAGCCAGGCATGATGGCATACATCTCAAATCCCAGGAGACAGAGGCAGGAGGATTACATGTTCCAGTGCAGCCTGGGCAATTTAGTGAAACTCAAAATAAAATAAAAACAGCTGGGGAGGGGCTGGAGCTGTGGCTCCAGCGATTTCCATGCTTGCCTGGCATGTACAAGGATGCAGATTCGAACCCCAGTACCAGGTACACAATGAAGTGTCGGAGCAACAAAAGTCACATGAAAAACTAAATAAAATTGATTATTCACTCTTTCTCTCTCTTTCTCTTTCTCCCACTGTCCCTCTCTCTAAATAAATAAATAAAAAATAAATTTTTTCTAAAGAACACCTTTAGTATTACCGAAAAATATGAGCATAATTTTCTCTTTTATTTTTAACTTTCTGTTGATTCAAAGGCCACATCTTACAATATTAGCTATTAGCTAATATTAGCTAAAGTAAACAATTCAGTGCATCCATTATGTTGTACAACAACCACATAACAACCACATCTGTATAGTTCCAAACATTCCCATCACCCCAAGGGGAACCCTCCACCTGTTGGGCAGGTGCCTGACATTTCTGGCTCCACCCAGCTCTCGGTAGTCGCCAATCTGGGTTCTGTCTCTGTGAATTTGCCTGTTCTTAACATTTCATGTGGATGAAATCATACAGTAGGTGGCTTTTTGAGTCTGACTTCTTACACTGAGCATGTTTTGGGTTTTATCAACCCACTAACCTTAAAGCCTTTTGAAGCTCTGACAAATTCAAAATTCTCCCTCCTTTCCGCATAGCCTTTTTTTTTTTTTTTGATCCTCACTCTGTGGCAATGATTTGGATCAACTCTAGTCTGAAATAGGATGGAAATTTTTGCTTTATAATGGTTTTTTCTTTTAATTCTTTCATTGTATGAAAAAAAATAAATGTAGACATCTACCTAGAGTAAGTGGTGATATCAGTAAGATGATGGTAAAACCTATTAGGAGTTGCAATGACAAAAATTTAACCAGGGGCAATTGTGATTTCTTAGCATTTAGTAAAACGCACCCCAGGGCCAGCCTTGTGCACCTCAAGGAGGAACTTTCGGCTTAAGGTGCATCATCAGTCACGATGACCCAGGCGAGGTCATCTGCTCCAGCCTGTTCCTGCCTGGTTTCAGTTCACACCAGTATACCTCACAGCCATCCCAGAAATTGTTCTCACCATTCATCACTCTTGCATTCTCAGAGGGATGGAGTTTAAAAGCCATAATACATACGCCCAGAAGATTGTAGAACTGAGTCACAGTACCAGCGTTCAATTGAAGAAACATCGGAAGAGAGAAATGAAAGCAGAAATAACGTGAATGACACTTGGAAGCATGGTGTTTCATAGGAGACAGGATTGCTCCCCTAGCACCGCGCTGAAGCAAGTGCCAACCACAAAATGAAAGACGGTAGCGAGAGGAGCGTGGGGACCAGTGGCAAATGTTTTGCTTGCGAGAAATTGCTTGGAATGAGAGCGGTCCCTAAACTCCTAGTGTCATTTACCATGTTTACTCAGCTGCTGGCCCTGGGGTCTCCTTTGGTGCAGCAGTGCTGGCTGCTGGGTGACTTGATGTCAGGGACGCTCCTGCAGAGTGGGCAGCACTGTGGGCACCCTACACCCACTGTGCATTCTGCAGCTAAGTGGACAGATGGCCTTGAGTCCTGCCCGTTCCTCTGGGCGTCCTCATGGGGGGAATCATCTAATTTTTTAAAATCTCTCCCACTGCTGGGAGGGCTGCTCCTGGAGCCCGCGTGCCTCTCCTCAGTTACACGCATGACTCCTTAGAGATGCGTTTCACCGCTGAGGTCTTCCAATACGTCAGACTCTTTTCATTTAAGCGCAGACATTTCGGATGTTGGCCCATTCAGGCTGAAGATTTTTCTTCGCTTGCCGTCATGTAAAATGACCCTGGTGTAAAGGAAAAGCTTGGTTTGTTGGTGGGGGAAATGCACTCCATGATTCTGTTTCAGGGTGGAGGAATCTGTCAGGGTGCCTCGGCTCCAGTTAACGATAACATAGCAGGCCGCGTGCCTGGCTGTAACATTAATTCATCATGTGACTTCAGTATGATGATCATGCAGGCGTGAGAACACAGCCCAGGAAAAGCCATAGAAACAAGTTATCAGCTAAGATGTATTTCATTTTTTTTTTTTAGAAATTCACTCAGTAGCTGGCCCCTGGATACATTTTATTAAGTTACATACCCAAACTGAGTATGCTATGAAAAATCAGGTGGGAAATTTGACTTATGACAGTTTCATTCTTTATTTCTGTTAATACATACTGCATTTTTAAAATTTAGGATTATTGTCAATAGCCTTTTACCAGAATTAGGTATTATATGGTAATCCTGCGTGTTCACTATGGGTACACAGAATAAGCATCAGCAGGAGTTGAGTTCCCCAGAGAGACAGACTTGGTATTTGTAGTTTAACATAAAACTCATTCCAGAAAACTTCATTCTAATCGCAGGGCCTAATTTTTCTTAAATTACGCTGTCTAAAATCACTTGGACCTCTAAAACGTGCAGGGCCCAGTAGTTGCAGGGTGTTTCCAGGACATCTTGGAAAGAGCCCCTGGTTTGGATCCAGCTCCCTGTACCTGGCTGCACACAGGTAACTCCGCCCATCGAGCCTCTTTTATCATCTGGGAGGAAAGCATTTGAAGGAGGGCAGCAGTACTTGACCAGGAGGCCATCAGATCCCCTTGAGGCTTTTATTTGTTCAGTATATCCTTGTCCACACCCTCTGCCTTTGTCTACCCCTACTCTGAGTTAATGAACGTGGGGTGGTTCATTTCCAGCTAAATGCATCCTGGGGAGACAATGTCCCTCAGTTCAGCTCTACTAGCTGTGATTCTGAAATGACTATCTGTAATTAAAGCATGCATGCCACAGCAGAAATATTGATAAAGCCATAGAAAGTATTTATATCTGTTTTAGATCAAGATCTAAGTCTTCATCCCATGAAACTTCCTGATCAGAAATGGCCTTCTCCAACTGTTGTGCCAGAAAACCAGTTCTGAACCCAAAATGTTGATGTGTAAGGTAAGGTGTGGTCTGACATACATTTCAGCCAGAATTAGGACTACTCGAAAGTAGACAGGTTCTCATTCAACTTCTCCTGGTAGGAAGATAGGATGGAATGGAGGTTTATAACCACTATTTCCTGATGCATCTCCCTCCCATCCCCAAAGCCCAGAAAGCTGACTGATGAAATCAGCAAAAGTAAGAGCAGCAAAACTTTCTCTGCTTTATAGACAAGGCATTATTTGGTGATCTGAGGTGGGGGAAATATGTTCCACAACTCTTGTGATTAATATTTGGGTCTGGAGCCAGAGCCAGCCTCATGGACACGTGACTTGTACAATGACACAAAGCCCCAAGCTTGTTATGATACTCTGCTGTCATTGTCTGGAAATTCTTAATAATTCTAGAACAGAGGTCTTGCATTTTTATGCTGGAGCCCCACAGTTCATGCTGCTGGTCCTAACTGTAGCAATAAAACCCAGCACAATGTATGACTTTTTGGTTCTTTTATTTTGAAGATTACTCCTTGCATATCTACTTCAGTCATTAGCAGGAAGTGTCCCTTCCCTGCTGCCACCTGTACTGAGGCAAACAGTAAGCCTGCACTCTTCACTTCTGATGACAGCCTCACTCCAGCCACTATCACACTGTCCTTCCGAGTGGCTTCCTTACCTCCTGCCCACACCCCAGCCTCATTACCAATCCTCTTTCCCGTAGAAAGAGGAAGAGTTGTTCCCCTAATGCCCGATTCACTTCAAAAAGTGACAACCAGGGCAAGTGAATGCCAAATAGTCCTTTATTTTGGTTCTCTACCAGAAGCAGATTTCACAGTGATTATTTCCTTGGTTTAAAGTACTAGCAGGAAGGATGGAAAGTGAAGAAGCCACCAGAATTTTATTTCTTCTTTAAACTTTTAATAACCAACTATGTATAAGACCACAGGCATTGGCTGAAAGGCAATTTCTGATGTGTTGGTAAATTGCTGTTTAGGACTACAAATCAATAAAACTCACAAATGATTAGATTTACAATTTAGGTATTTGCAGACGAGGTACATGAAAATATTTTTCTTTTTTTGTGTGTTGGAAGTAGCTAATCGATGATTCTCTTTCACTTTGGAACTGGATCAAATGAGGCTCATGTTAAGAATTCAATATCCTTTTATAATACAATGAATGATGGTATCCTACAAAGAGGAGAGCCTTTGCAATGTAGTCATTGGCTCAAATAGTTTATGTGCTTTGTAAGTAAAAACAAAAGGAAAGTCAAAATGAAAGGATACTAGAGAAGGCTTTGTTCTTGGAATCTACATGCATTTTGTGATATTCTGTTTTCTGTAAGTTTAGCTCTGACATTCTTAGCAGCCAATACATAGAAATAAAGCTGATGAGCTACCAGGATAACTACATCCAGAAGCAGGCACACATTCCTTGTGCAGGTTGTGTGGTTATCCCTGCCAGCAAGAGATGTTCTCTCCTGCTGTCTGATGAAAGGGCATTGTGTAATGCTTCTCCAAGGTGCCCGTGGTAGACACAGAGATGCGCTGCTCAGACCCCACTTCAAGGAAGGACTTGCTAGCCAGTTAAGAGGATATGGTCAGTGGACGCCTCCAGCTGTTAGATCCTTAGTCGTCCTCAGCTTTCAAACCAAGGCCACGCTCCCCTCGAGGAGCTCCACAAGCAGTGACTCAGCAGTGATGGCACAGGGCATAGCCATCTGCAGCCCCTGCAGGACACCATCAGGTCATCTTTGCTGTTCGAGTTAGCTTTTTCATTGCTGTGACCAAACACCTGACAGGAACAACTTAGAGAAGAAAATGTTTGTTGGGGGCTCAAGGTTTTGGAGGTCTCCATCCACAAGCATCTCCATTGTGCTGGGCTCCAGAAGAGGCAGCTCAACATGGGGTAAGAGCCCAGGCAGGTAAGGAAGTAGGGGAAGGGTCACAGGGAAGGTGACCTCTCCAGGGCACCATCCCAAAGGCCGACCTCCTCCGACCAGGCCCCACCTGCCTACAGTTACCACCCAGTCCATTCAAACCAGGTGACCGCTCTTGCCCACCCTCTTCACATTCCTGCATCGATACAGGAGCTGGATGGGGGTTCCTCCTGTTCTAACCATGCATACCAAGCTCCCCTGGAAGCTGCCAGACGTCAGCAGATCTGCACCAGGGTCTGTGGGGTCTCCAGGCCCAGCCTGCATTTTGCTCTTAGCGGTTTTCCTCCCCATGAAACGTGTGCAATCCTAACCTTCTCAGCATCTGCTTCCCAGAGAACCCAACCCATGCAGCCTCCTCCCAGTAAACACAAAATGGTTCATGGAAAGACGCTGACGTATCAAGTCTAAGTGAATTTCACAGAAATGACAGCAGAAGGCAGCAGTCTAAGAAGGGTGGGACACAGTGCCCAACTGGGCTGCTCCTACAGGAAAGGACGCCACACCCTGCTCTCAGGAAGTCCCTGTAAGCACCATTCCTCTGAGCTGGGCATTTGATAAGGACAAGCTTAGAGCCCCTGGAAAAGATGCTGTCTAGAGAACAACCCCAAAGTACTGAGACTCTACTCCAAACTCCATCGTCACCTCCAATCGGCCACGTCTGGGGCTAAATTATTCAGCTTTAGCACCCAAAGCATTCTTTCTAATTTTCTTGTTTTACTATCTTTACAAATCAGTGAAAATCCCCCAAAGTCCACTGATTTAGACTAAAACTATTTGTGTCCCACTAATCACTTGATTTGTTTTCCTGGAAATCCCTTGCCTTTCTCTATCACTCCAGGCACACCTGATGTCCCTTTTGCCCGAGTCCAAGGCAGAGATGGGGCTGATTGTATACCATCCTTCTGTGTGCAAGAGGCAGCTGGCATCCTATGAAACACAAACAGGCATGAATTTTAAGTGGAGTTTATGAGGAAGTGTTTTATGTTGGTGTTCTTGTAAATTACATTTACAACCCTTTATTGGTGTTGTAATGTTGATGGACCATGGATCCCCTGTGGATATGTGCGCTGACCACTCAACTGTCCCCTGAGCTGGCTGGGGTGTGTTTGAAGTGCCTGAGCTTAGCACATAAATCCCGTCATAATTTATCTTGTTCCTCACCATCACCTCCTCTGAAGCCCAACCGCACAAACTATTTATTCTGGTCACTGACTATTCCAGTGCGTCAGGGTTTGTGTCTGGTGCTTTTTGCTTTTTAGAATTCTTCATCTTGCCTTCTGCATTAAAATAACTTACACTCCTTTAGAGCTCAGCCAGGCGGCATTTTCTTGGCTCTAACCCCCTAGCTTAACTCTTTCCCCCGCATGCAAGGTAGCTCCTTATCTGCACTTTCTGTGGTTTCAGTCAGCCACAGCCAACCAGGGCCTAAAACATTAAATGAAGAATCCTAGGAATAAACATGTGTCAAATTGTGTCACTTTGAGTAGCTTAACAAAGTCTCGTGCCAGGCTGTTCAGCTCCATCCCACCCAGCATATCCATGGAGGCTGAGAGAGAGAACATGCTCGTAGCTTTGATTACAGTATATTGTCTCGATGGCATTATTATCATGTCCTGTACCACAGTAGAACCTAATTGTTGCTCCTGTCAATAATGCTCCCTCCCACAGTATTTGAGTTTGTTTCTTTGTGTGCTCAAAAAGTGTTGAATGTGTGTGGTTAGTTTTGCATTTTGAAATCTTCAGACTTGCTTGTTTATCCCAGGAACTGACATTAGCTATCAGAACAGATGGTGGTTAGCAACTGGCCTGAAGTGTGCTAAAAAGTGGGTTTAATTGTGGTCTGGATGTGTCCTTTCTCAGGGGTTCCATTTCTGAAATGGAAATTAATCCGATGCTCCTCTAGAGTGATGTTCAGATTAATGGGATACCATTTGTAAGGGCTTCTAGGACTCTGGGATGAAGGGCATTTGATGTTAGCCTCGTTGTTCCTTGAAATGGCTGTAGGTTTATCTATTTGCTACTCAGTAGGACATTTGAAATTTTCTTAATACAGCACATCCCAGGATTCATTAAGAGATTTCTGGAAGGCTCAGGCCACACCCCCTTTAACTGTTGTTAGTGCTGTCCAACTGTTGATCTTGACACCTTTACTTTGCCAGGTCATTTAAATGATAACCTAACATACAATTGAGGCCTCTTTGTCCCTGTAAGGATTCTGCATAGAATTTTAGAACAATAAATAATGAAAAAATTCTTTGGATCTTATACTGAATTTGAAAGGAAGCTCAAATTATTGCACTAGATTCTTCCTCCAACATTCTGCTTAATCAAGTTGATGAACTAAAACCCTACAAGAGACAGTTGAGGCATTCACGAGGCCAGGCGGTTACCAAGCCACAACCTAGAACTGTACCGTCTTATGCTCCCACTAAGCACCTAACGCAGGAGCAGATGCCAGTTCATCAAGGACTTCGTGCAAGGGCCAAAATGCACTTGAACTCTGGAGCAGGAAGGCACTGTTGAGTGGGATTTCCAAGTGTACATTATTTATGAGATTAGGAACAACTTGAGCGCATGGCAACCCGGACAGCTGCAGTCCCCACAGGCCTAAAACAAAACAGCCTCCAAGCAGCCACTTCTACATGCGACGTCTCATGCCCTGAGGCTGCAGAAATAGAGCGCTGCAGGCAGCTGTGCATCCCTTTTGCTAAACATCTAAAGATTCCATTTTTATCAGCGGATATCTGTTATTAAGACAATCGGCTAAGATGTCAATTCAGAAGCTACAAGGGACCCAGATTCTGCAAGAGAAGTCACACACTGACTTCCCTTTCCCAATGTGTCAGATCATCACCTCTTTCCTTCTGTGAAAGGCACACTACCCAGGATCATCATCCAAAAATAGCAGTTTCATGAATCACTCCCTACAACTTTGTTAGGAATACTTTAATGCTATCACAGGCCATGTGTGAAACTTAGGCCCTACGTGATTTGGCTCCATCCTCTCAACAAAATCAATTTCTCGTTCCTCTCAACACCAACTCCACTGCAGGCAGCCAATCCTCATTCCTGCTAATGGTTTTGACTCCTATTCCTTCATTCAAAGTTGCCCTGTGAGTTCTTTCCGAGCTGTCAGGCCCTGCCTGTCCCTTCAACAGTGACATGGCAGTCCAGTGTTTCCGCTTCTTGAATTATGCAGTAGTCTCTGTAAATTCAATCTATGCCCATCCCCAAATCTCATAATTCAGCAATCAGCACGTCTGACTCTTTGCATATGAGTCTCCATTATATTTGAAGGCATACAATAAGATCTATGACATGCATTTTTCGGGCTACATTTCTGTTTCTTTTAAACTGATATAAAGTTTACAGACAATCAAATTCACCGTTTTTAATGTACCTTTCTATGAGTTTTGAGAAGTGCATACAATCGTGCACCACAACCACTCCGTAGAACAGTTCTAGCATCCCAGATATTTCCCACATGATCTTTGACAGTCAATCCCTTCCCACTCACATTCAATAAACATCCTTATTTTCTGCCTCTATAGTTTTGCATCTATAGACACAGTGTCTAGATTTTTGTGTGTGGATTCTTTCACTTAGCACACGCATTTGTGATCATCTGTCTTGTGTACGCAGTATTATGCTCTTTGTTCCTGAGTACTAATCCATTGCGCGGACATACCTAGTATATATGTTTAGATATTTTCCAGTTGGACAACATTTGGATAATTTCCAATGTGCAGTAATAAAGCTGCTACATTCTCATATAGATTTTTGTTTGAATGTAAGTTTTCATTTCACTTGCTTAAATGCTTAGGAGTGAGTTTGCTGAGTTGCCTGGTAAATGACTGCCCAACGGTCTGAGACACTGTTTTCTAAGGTGGCGATAGCATTTTGTGTTTGTACTAGCAGTGAATGAGAGATCCAGTTTCTCAGCACCTTGGTCATTATATATATATATCATGGTAGCATGTATTGGTTTGAATTCCTTTCCCTAGTGACTGGTGATGTTATTTCCATGTGTTTATGTATGTGCTAAACGTTTTTTCAAAGTTTATCTTCTTGTTGGCTGAATAGTGCAAAGTACTAAGAATATGTTAGATGCTTAATGAATATGGTCTGTGGTTATGAAAATGCAAAGCAATAATCCGATTCTTTTTGTGTGCCAGTTGCTCCCTGGTACCAGCTGATCCTGCTTAACGAACACAGCTGTTCATGATGCTAGGAGCTTTGCATGTGACATTTACTGGTCATAATAACCCTGTGAGCGTGGGGGATCATCCTCACTTGATAATGAATGGGGCCAAGCAGTGTTGACTTGGCAATATTCAAATCCTTCTCTTCCTCCAGAAGTTTTGTGCTTTCAATTGCAGGTTCTGGAAGGTGTTTGTTTACTACACCTAATGATGGAGGAAGAGATACAATCAAATAACCCAAACCAGGACAAAATTATTTGCATAATAAAGAGATGATCTAGAGATTGAGGAAGAGGAGGGTGACCAAGACCTGGGAGAGGAAAGGGGAGTGTAAAAGTGAAGGTGAGGAAGGAGGAGGGGAAGGAGAAAGAGGGGTTTGTGTGTCTGTCTTTGTTTTCTGGGCTGGGATGGGGAGAAAAGAGAGTAGGGAGCAACAACTGCGGAGGAGGAGACTTTGGAAAGTTAGAGAGAAGCTGCTGTTTACTGTACTAACTGTTTAATTAGGAAATATAATTCTCTCTTTTGAATCTTTGCATGAATTAAGCAAACATTAGGCTTTTCGAGAACAAAGGTTCAATTTATTTGTTTTTGGTATTGATATTAGAACAAGCCATCAAGCTTACAAATTCCCTTTATAACATCCCCATTTGCACATGTGTAGGCACAGTGTGTGCAGGTGTGTATGTGGTTCTGTGCAGTTTTTTTCGAATGCATCGCTTTGTGTGGCCACCACACAATCAATATATTGAAGTCCACCATCCCCCAAGACTACCCAGTGTGGCTGGTCGGTAACCATAGGCGCCCTCCTCCTTCTTAAATCCTGGCCATCACAGACATGTTCTTCATCTGAACAGCGTTGTTGCACAAATGCTATATTTTTGGAATTTAGTGGTGTGTATATACAGTTTCTAATTTTGTTTATTTTTTATTTATTTTTAGCCAGGGCAGATCTTGTTAGTTTATTTATTTTTCTATTAAGAAGTTGAGTTGTTCTACAATCATAAATGCATATAAAGCCACAATATGATATGCATTTCATCCTAAACCATAGTTATCCTCACATTGCCCACACCCCAGGCTCTTGATTCTTCTATATTACACCCCATAGCAAATATAAAAGTATATATATATGTATATATACATATATATACATATATATACATATATATATGTATATATACATGTATATATATACATGTATATATACATACATATGTATATATATATATATATACATATGTATAAGATTGTGAATTTTCCAGCATTAAATGATTGCATACATGTTATTTGACTTCTCAGGAATTGGGTAAAGAGAATGTTACATTGTTGATTATCTCTCTAGATCTCTCCCTCCCTCTCACATCTCCCTCTTCTTCCCCCAAAACATGATTTGAGAATTACTTCTAAATTCTAGATCCTAGTACTTTCTTAGATATCAGCAATGTTTTTTCCCAGTCTGTAATGTGTCTTTTATTCTTTTTTTTAAGGAAAGAATGACAGTGAGAGAGAGAGAGAGAGAGAAGCAATTTTTATTTAGTTTTCATGTTACTTTCATTGCTCCAACACTTTGTTGTGTATGTGGGGCTGGGTTTTGAACCTGCATACTTGTACATGCCAAGCAAGCACCATAACCGCCAAGCCACTGCTCCAGCCCTGTGTCTTTTATTCTTAGTAAGATCTTTTGCAGATTAAAAATTTTTCATTTTATAATGTCCAGTTTATTAATTTTTCTTTAACTACCTGTGCTTTTTGGTGTCCTGCCTAAGAGCTTTTTTTGCTTATCCTAGATCTGGAATATTTTTTCCCACTAATTTTATAACTTTATAAATGATCCATTAATTAATTGATTATCTATAAATTGCTCTTGCACCATTTATTAAAAAGGAAGCTCCACTGAATTTCTTGTACTTTTAAAAATGGTTTAATGGGATGTAATTGGATTTTTATTTCTGTGAGATTCAACTTGAGCTAAGGCAGTCATGAGGAGAAAGCACTTTCAGGTTTCATATGGAAGGGGAAACTCTGGTAGTATAACAAGATGTAGCATCTCTCCATGTGCCCCTTAACTCTCGTTCGTAAATGCCATGTGATTAGAATCAGGAGCTGGACAGTATGCTACAATATTTCTTAGGTGTCAGAATAGCAGCCTATGCTTATGGTCCCAGCCTGCCCTGCCTGGCACTCAGCTGGAAGTGAACCTCACCTTGTATTTTTCCTGTCTGTAATAAAGACATCAGAAGTTTGGAAAATGCAGAAGAATCCTCCCATGGTTTTGCAAAATGTTTTGACATCACTATCAGCATAATTATTGGAGATTATCACCAAACCTGGTGAAATTAACCTTTTGATTTCTACCGAAAGAGAAAAAGGAAAATCATCTTCCTTCATTTAGTACTATGTAGGGTATTTAAAAAGCTGGGTAATTGTGATTTAAGTGAAATGGCATATTTATAAGACTGGTGGCTGCATGGAGTGTGAACTTGAGAAGCCTCCCTGTCCAGCTCAGTACTGCAAAGAGCACACCCAAGCCCTAGCAGTGCAGCACCACCGGCCTAACTTGGCGACACAGGTAGCTAGGTCTCCTAGAAAAGGTAAGAGACAAGGGTGGAGCGGTGGCTCAGTGGTTATAGTGCTTGCCTGGCATGCGTGAGGATGTGGGGTATAACAAAGTGTCAGAGCAACAAAAATCACATGAGAAACTAAATAAAATTGATTTTCTCTCTCTAAAAAAAACAAATTCTGGGGCTGGAGTACTCAGCGATTATGACTCTTGCCTGGAAAGCATGGGTATTGAGTTCAAACTCCAGCACCACATGCACAACGAAGTCTTGGAGTAATGAAAGCCACGTGAAAAAACTAAATAAAATTGTTTCTCTCTGCCTCTCCCTCCCTCTCTCTCTCTTTCTCTCTCTCTCTCACTGTCCCTCTCTCTTAAAAAAAAAAATCTAGGAGATGCTCCGATTACTGGCAGTAGCCACATCTATATGTTCTAATTTGACTTTGAGTTAGTAACTTCCGTGCCCTGAGTGGAAGCCAAATTCAAGGATGAAGGTGGCAGAGTGAAACGGCAGATCTGTACTGAAGCCTCTGCCCATGCTGCCCCTTGGGATTTGATTTCTTCCAATTTAGAACTTACAGGAAGTTATAGAACTTACAGTGTGACTTAAATTAGCATCAAATCACAGGATATTTCTCCTGGAAGTAATTCTAGGGTCTCACCGGAGAGATTTACTATAACCATACACTTTCATGCTATTAATGAAGAAATTTTTGTGTAGGGTTTTAAAAAGCAATGCAGAAGTAGCACAGCAGTGTACTTTTCCATTTTTTAAAAAAATCAATGATTTATATTTCTATAACAGTGCCTATTCTATTTTCTTATACTTAATTGTATGCATGTCTCCATTAACTGAATAGGTAGCTCCCTGAAAACAGGAATAAATTCAAATCATCTTTGTAACCATGCTGGCTGGCTTATGAGTTCTAGTGTTAGCATGTTTTAATTATAATTAGATGTGCCTTGCCAGATTAAGCTATTATATTCTGACTGTATGGTGACAGTCATACTAGCTGTAGAATACTCCTCTATTACTTTAATATATACAGCCGCACAGAACATTATTAAACTCCTGATCTAATAGTTTGCACAAGCACATGCCATAAAGCCAATTAATATAGTTTTAGTTACCTTTAAAAATGGAAATATTCTTAAGGCTGATTATTAGCTTCTTAATTAATGTGTGATACTATGCATGAAGATGTTAGAAAACTTATTTCTGTGATGTTTATTGACTATTATTGATATTTTCAGTTTTTATGTAAGAATTACATCTATTAAAATGTGAGACATGAAGGAGAATATATTTCGGTGTTCAGAGAGTTGAAAATTTCTACATGGCAAGTTCAGAAAGCAGGATTTGAGGTCATTTTTGTTGAGAATCTTCTTCCATCCAAATGATGCTTCCGCATTTCCTGGCACTGGTAACAGAAAGCCGAGGGTTATTCGCCATGGGTTCCTGTAAAATATAATTTCTAAAAGACACAGCACTTAGCCATTTACAAATACAAAAGCTAAGTTTATGCTGCAGAGCAGTGTTTCTGGAGCCTAATGTAATAATGTCATAATCTAATTATACACACATACTTGTAAACACATGTAAGTTTCTAGTGCACAGTAATTGTGCTCCTGATATACCTTTAGAATCACCCCATAATGAAACATCACATTTTAATAGTATTCCCTTGAGGATTTTTAAAGAAAAAGTCTACCAAATATAACATGAAGCTTTTTTTTTTTTTTTTTT